>PVKE010045138.1:0-12732 GCA_004027555.1 Craseonycteris thonglongyai | reverse complement strand
TGGGCACATAATGCGATGCATGGGTGATGTGATGTGGACTTGTACATCGGGAAGCTATCTGATTGTTGTCAACTGGTGTCACCCCATTAAATTTAACAATAAAATATAATAATATTAAAAAAAAAAGAAGAAGGATGTAGAACTGTAGCAAATAGAGAGAACAACCAATATACTGATATAGGGGTTGAAAATAATTTACAAAATTAATTTAATAAAATGTTTAGAACAATAACTAACAATTAACAAAACAATGAAGCTGTTCATATTTGCATTTAACAACACATTTAAGCCAAAGTTGAATTGATATAAAATAGTATGCAGTGAACTGTTATCTGACATAAGATACAATAAAAATTAATGTTCACAGTGAAGACCTAAAGTTATAACATCTCTCTATGCTTTCTAAATACCTTTGTATTTTAAATTCTTGGTTGTGTTGAAGCAGCTCATTGTGGCCTAATGTCGAATACAACATCCAGAATATTTCTTAAAGTATACCACTGTATTTCCCCTACAACTGCAAATAAAATAATTTAATGTATTTATTTTAATAAAAGGCTCATGGTTACTAACTCCAAAAAAAAAAGAAAAGAAAAGAAAAGAAATGGGCGTATATATTCTTGGGGAGAGCAGAAGCTGAAAAACACAGAGAAAAGCAAAAGAGAAAGAGAGAGAGAGGGAGAGAGAGAGGCCCCACAGAGAGCTTTTAGAAACCATGAAAGAAAAATGTGGTGCCAATAAATGCAAAATTTTCAAGATAGATATTTCCATGAAAAAATAAATTGATCTGTCCGAATCGATCATAAATATTCAATGACAAATCCTAAGATAAAAAGAACCAGTGGAAGACAAAATTTGGGGCTGCGATTTGACTAGCTTTCCCATACTTGTCTTCCTTCTAGAGGTTGATCACCACTTTTGACAGAAGGGCCCCTTTGCTGCCTCACTGGTTGAACAGGTGGAAGAGATGTGCCCAATGTGTCCAGCTCTTCTCAGCAGCCCCAGAGAAGAGTTATTGGCCTCAATTCTAGTCTTACATAGATATTTAAAAATCATACAAAGCAGGAGGATTTATGAGTATAAATGCCTTCTCTCTCCCAAGGTTTTCTGGGCAAACCCTGAGGTCTCTGGTCTCATACAAGGTCCCCCACTTCTAAGCTTGGTGGGACATTATTCTGGTTACACAGTGCAGAGTGGTTTTTTTCTACATCATTGCAGTGATTCTGTCATCTTATTAGGCAGTTATTATATAGCAAGTCAGCCCTAAGTTTCAGAATGCTTCGTTGTTGCTAACTGTGTCAGGCTCTGAGCTCCATGCTAGACTGACACAAATATTCAGCAATATGATGAATATTAATTGATCATTTATTGGGGGTATGACATTGTATCCAACAGACCACTAGCAATGGCTGAAGATACCAAACCTTATAAAACTGTATTCCTTTATTTTAAGAGAGGAGAAAGGACATATGCACATGTGAAGATTAAAAAAGAATCATAGGCCAAGTCTAACTAGACAACCTCAGAGTAGGTATAGGACTGAGAGGGCTGAGAATCCAGGACTCAGAGGAAACTTCTTTCATGAGGCCAGACCAGCATGAACAGTGACTAGATTTGGAAGGGTGAGGTGTCACTAGATGTTTACTGCAGACTAGTACTCTGGCAACATTGTTAAGGAGGGATTGGAGGAGAAGAGAGGATAGGACAATACTGCCACATCCCCAGTGGTCCAAGTTAACGTGGGGGGAGTTGGGATGGGGAGACATGTAGTGTTGAGAAAAAACAAAACAAAACATCCAGCCTAAACAAAAACTTAAAAGAGTTTATTTGAGCCAAACTGATGACAATTGTCAGAAAACAAAATCTCAAAGAATTGAGAAAATGCTCCAGGAAACTATCTTAACATTTTATTTTCTAAATTAAAATCAAAGGAATAGGGTTACACGAAATCCTTTCATGGTAGATTGAGGGAGTGAGAGAAAGCAAAGTGGGGAAATCTCTGGGACTAGATAAAAAGGAAAATGGAGAGACACATACCGGTAGTTCTTGTACATTGGTAAGTACAGGATACCGGTAGTTAATAGTTAACGTTTTACAGCATAAATAAGAGAATTAGGGGACAATAGCAATGAGGTGTTCTGTAGTGGCCTGCTATGGCGCGGCGGGTTGTACCTGAAGGGAAGGTCCAGGAAAAGGGATTGTTCAACATCCTAAGGGTGTGCTATTTACCTTAACATGGCTCACTAAAGGTAAAATAATTACAATACACAGGCTCAGCAAAGGTAAACATCAACCGTTGTTAAGGAAGCTACAGGCCAGGGGTGTGACTAGCTGCCATGGCCCACCTTAGTCATTTTTCTGCTCAGACCATCCTTTGTGGGTAATTTCGGTCTGAGTTGGGAGGGCCTGCTGTGTTGGCCTCCCCCGAGCTTGTCAGGCTTTGTAAGTGGCCTCTTTTTTCCCTCCACATGAGACAGGACAGTTAATACGAAGTGAGGTCGTCAGGGAAACCCTGGGCAGCCATAGTGACCTTATTAAATTAAGAATGTAGTGAGCACAAAAGCCAGGCCAGCCGGACATCAGCGAGCTAAGCACTGTCAACGTTCCCATCCCAGCTCCTTCCCAGGGGGAACAGGTTCATGCCCCTAGGAAGTAAACTTGCAGGAAGGCGTCTAGATGATTTTGCCTTTGAATTTAGTCGAGAGAGCAAATTCTAAAAGGTAAAGATTAACATACAGGTTCTGATACCCGTACCCCAGCACAAAGACAAATCATATATAAGGAAAGGAGTAGCTTTAGGCTTAGCTGTGGGCACTCCACTTTTGGGTGTCCCCTTGTGAGAGAGCTTTGTCTTTCCTTTCAATAGACTTTGCTGCTTAACATTTCAGCTCAGGTCCCATGGCCACAAATGCCAGACACACACCACGATTCCTACATCACACACGTGGGTGCCTTTAAATCATATCAAGTAGACCTCTTGCCAGAACTTGTTGATAAGTTGGAGGAAAGGGTTGCTAAACAAGGAAGGGTTAAGAATGACAATGACATACAATGGTGGTGATGGAGAGGGAGGGGGCATCAAATCTATGGTGATGGAAAAAGAACTGACTGGGTGGTGAGCACATAATGCAACACATAGATGATGTATTATAGAATTGTACACTTGAAACATATAATTGTGCTAACTGATGTCCCCCCAATCTAACATCCATGCTAGAAAAACTAGTAAATGTATGTTGAACATTAAAAAAAAAAAAAAGGATGACACCCAAGGCTTTTGTCTCAGGAAACTGCTAAGATGGCTTCTCTATTCACTGGGACAGCAGATGCATACTGAAGGGACAGACTTGTGCTGGTGTGAGTTCAAGGTATGAATAGCAGGAGATGCTGCTGTTGTAAGGCTCTTGAATAGTTTTGTTTCACACATTTATTTAAATTTTATGTGGCCTACTGTACTGTCAGGTTACCTTTAACTTCAGCATTTTGGAAAGTTTTGTGAAAGTTAACTTGAAAATACACATAAACAGTTCAAAACAAAGAGATCCCAAATTTCAGGTGCTGGGTCCCTCCCTAGCCTGCCATCCCATCCTTCCCCAACAAAGAGATTGAGACAAACTATCAGACATCTTCAGAAACCAGTCAGGTATGTAAAATTCCCAAGTCAACTTGTTTCTGGAGCTTTCATACAAGAGGCCCGGGCTGAGGTCTTTGAATTGTAGTTTCTGTTGAAGTTTATTCTATAAAGATGTCAAATTTTTGGACAGTTCAAGACCTGAGCTGCAAATGTCTCTGATTGTAGCCTGAGCCTGTAAGAGGTGGTCGCTGTGGTACAGCTGGATTCAGCTGGTCATTGCTGGCCTCATTTGGCCTAGACAGGAAGCTAGCATGCCCCAAATTACAGGTGCCCCTAGGGAAAGGCTCCACCACCCCTATCTATTCATTGTGTCTGGAGTTGATGGAGGAGTGCATTTCTCACTCTGGAGCAAAAGGAGACAAGGGGGTATCTGTACTTGTCAACAACGTGTTGGCAACAAAATGCCACCCCTCATGCATGTCTGGAGACCCAGCAACATAAGCTTGCATCTGCCAAGATGAAAATCAGCTGAGAGAAGCCTGCCGCAGGTGAAACTCCCCACCCAAATGTTTCGAGTCAGTAATAATAGACACAGGCCTAGATATGCCACCGAGAGCACCGTCTCTCAGAGCTCCCTGTGGCTTTCCAAAGAAGACAGTTTGTGCACGGTGTCTTCCCCACTGGGCTGGAGTAGCCTACCTCCCAGCAGGAGCACCTGAGTCCACGAATTTCTCACTCTGTCCTCGCCATGAAGGTCAACCGCACAGGGCTGTAGCCTTCTCTCCAGGTAAAGTCTTTCATTTAGAATCCTTGGTTTGAACAGGTATTCCTAGGCTTCCCAATCTGGGACCGCGAGGGATGAAGCCAACTGGGTGGTTTTGTAAACGGGAGTCACCCTGGGACCAGTTGGTCACAGTGGCTGCAGCAGTGGCAGCAGCAAGCCAGAGTTGAATTCCATTTAAATAAAATGCCAAAAGGCAGTCAGCGAAAGTGACATTTATGGTGTTCCTACAAATGCATTCAGTGGGAAAGCTCAGTAGCAGAAGCAAGGAGGAAAAAAAACAAGCTGTAGTGAAAACTGCCATCTGTATATTGTGCCCCGTTTTTAATATTCTGTATTCTCATAAAAAGTGTTGTTTCTGTCACTATTCAATCTCACAAACTCACACAGAACACTGTTAAAAGTCAGCAGTGTGTGAAATGGTATTTTAAAATAAATGAAACCGGCCCGCAGAGCTGCGCAGGAATATTGCAATGCTGGGCGCTGACAGACAGGCACTGAAAAGTAACAACCGTTATCATCTTAAAGCAAAGCGGATTAAATAAAAACCCACAGCCAGTGGTGCATTACCAAGTCTGATATTGACACAGCTGCTGTGGTGGTGATTTTTCATTGTCTCATCAAGACAAAGCATCACGGGTATCAATCTTCCCCCTGTCAGGCCAGGCCTGGTAGAAAGTTTTTCGTTTACATTTTCATTATATCCCTTTTATCTCCAGTGCCAGCATTTTTTTCTTAACTGTGGGGTCGAATGACCTGAGGTGCAGTGTCGCTGTTACCTCCTGGCCTGTAGGTCTCCCCCGGGGGACAAAGGTAGTTGTCCCTCTTCTCTCCTAGCACCTCTCAATGTCCTCCTGTGTCACCCTTGTTCTGTGTGCTGGTGGGTGATGAGACACTGTGATGGGCTTGTGTTTGTACAGAAGAGAAATGAAGAGCAAGAGGCAGAGGGGGTAAGACCACCAGAAGGAGGAGGGAGTTGGAGGGCATTGTTTTCTTGCTTTCCCTTTTCAATGGAAAGAAGGGAGCCGGTTAGAAAATATATGAGTTCCCTGAGATTTAACTTCTATATGCCAGCTTTAGTTTCTGGGCTGTCACTCTTCCTCAAATCAGCTTTCAATTCACTTATCTGTGGAAAATGTATTTTAATTTGAATCACAGAAAACAGTGTCTTTGAGAAAGAGCAGTCTTCTGGGGGTGCAGTTCATAGTTTTCTCTACATTTGTCCCCCACAACTCTCAGGTCCTCCATTTTGGTTGACTAGTGTGATGTCTTTAGGAGAGAAGTTTCAATAATAAAGTGTCGCCCAATATTTTTATCTCTGCTGTGTAGGTCATTGGCCCCAAGGGCAGAGTAGTTGTGCTTATCAGTTCCTTTAGCAAAGATCAAAAACATGTGGTTTTAAAAGACTGGGGTGGGTAGAACCAAGAGAGTAGGGCTCAAAGTCCCAACGGTGGGGATTCTGTCTCCGAGCCCCTTCCACGTACCCCCAGAAGGGTTGGAACTGAGTGATAGGGTGGTTGGGGGATTTGTGAGATAGTCAACACAGGCGCCTCCTAGGGGCCTTCCATGCCATCCCAGAGCCAGTCAAGTCAAAGGAGTCTGTAAGTTAGCGTCATGCACACTGGCTGCTGAACAACCTGTCTTAATGCTCAACATCTCAGCGGCTTCTCTCTCACATCACAGCTGATGGGAGTTAAGTTGCCCCCAAGATCACTGCTGAGAGGAGAAGCTCACATCCGAGTCTTGCCCATGGGACATTTTCAGGGCCGGGTATGGGAGAGCCTGGCCTCACCTCGCAGACAGTCAGCTGGCCTCATCCAACTGCAGGACAGACGGGGAGTCTTTGTGAAGACAAGTGCATTGGGTATAGGAACTTTTATTTTATTTTATTTTATTTTATTTTATATTTTTGTCATAGAAGCAGGACAGGATGGGGGAGGATGTGATAGAAGGAATGGTGTGAAATTGGTGAGTATTTTTCTACAGTGAGGGTCAACTACCACCTTGTCCCATTTATTTATTTATTTTTAAAGACATCATTTTTGACAGAGACAGAGAGAAGGGGAAGGGCCCAGAGCAGTCTCCATAGTTGTACATCATCCATTTTCAATATGGTTTCATTGCACACAGGTGGGTGTGGGGCCACACAAGGGTGAGAACTAGGCTGGGGGGCTCCCACTTGGGAAGCACTCCATGGCAGGAACTGAACTGGGGGACTCCTACATGGAAAGCACACCCCAGTTCAGCATATGGGTCTGCATAGGCCAGGTCTTGATCCTCGGACCCCGGGGCAACCAGAGCAGCACTCAACCCACTGAGCCATCCCGGCTGCCCCCACCTTGTTCCATTTAGCTATCCCTTAAGATTCAGTTACAGAACTTCACTACCACCACCCTGCCATCATAGAAAAGTTCCTCCGTGTTCTAGTGATGACCCCCAAAAGACTGGCTGAAAAAAGCATAGCCATTGTTTTTGCAGAACCTAGGGGTTGGTGACTAGGCTTAGGGAGTGTTGTAGAATGAATATTTGTGGCCCCCCAAAATCATGGGTTGAAAATCTAATGCCCAGTGTGATTGTGTCATTGATGGGGCCTGTGGGGACTGGTGAGCTCATGAGGTTGGTGCCTCATGAATGGATTAGTGGCCTTATGAAAGGGACCCCAGATATCTCTCTTACCTCCTCCACCATGTGAGGTGACAGTGAGAAGACAGCTGTCTATGAGGAAGCAGGGTTGTCACCAGATAGCATATGTGCTGGCATCATAAACACGGACCTCCAGCGTGCAGAACCGTGAGGAATAAACATTTGTTGACTACGGTATTTTTGTCACAGTAGTCCAACTGGATGAGACTCTGAGGCAGCTCTTTCTCCAGGTCCCTCAAGAGGTTGCAGTGAACAGTGACGTGGGCTGCCTCCAGACTTCTTTGCCTACCGTGTCTGGTACTGGGACAGGGAAGACTCAAAGCAGCCGTGACCAGGCCATCTGGGACTCTTTGGCTGTGTCTCTCTGTCCGTGATCTGTCCATGTGCTTTCTACATGCTGGGCCTCTCACATGACAGGGAAAGGCTCGGAGAGAGAAATTCCCCAAAGGAACAGTGGGACTTGTGTGGCCTCAAGTCAGGTGCTATTGCTTCTGCCATGTGCTGTTCATGGAGGCAGTCACAAATTCTGCCCCTCCCTCAAGGTCAAGGGGAGAGATAAAGATTTCTCTTATGATGTTAAAGCCAGGAAAAACTTGGAAAGTTTTCAAGCTATTCATCTTGAGGATGACCAATGTTCACATTAAATCTATATCCCTGCAAAGTCCTGTGTGAAACTTCTGAAAGTCAACCTATCATGGGAATAGGCCTAAAATAATGGTTGTAAAACAGAAATAAAAATACAAATTCAGCGATACTTTGGAATCCAAATGCCTCAAAACTTGAACAACTTGGAATCCAAAAGAAAAAATCAAGCAAATTTTGCCTAGAAATCCAAACGCTGCTTTGGAATCCGAACATCAACACGTTGTCCATGTGGAACGTATCGACTATATGGCCTGTAGCTTTATCCAAATGCCCACTTGTCTTGGAACTCAAATGTTTTGAAACTCAAACAGGGTTCTGGGATGGATTAAGTTTGAATTCCAAAGCATCACTGTAGATAAGAAGCACTGATTTTTTTTTTTTCTAATCTTGCCCACCTAATTTGACCATTTTACATTTTTACATTTGCGACAACAAAAAAAATCATTCCAGAACTGCTCTAATGAGCAGTATTATGTCATACCTACCATCCCTTCTGTAATATTTGTAAGGTGCAGAATGAATTTGTTTTAAAGTTCTGAAGAACCCTAATTGTGCAATGTCTATAATGACCTGGCTGCCGGCCCACCTCACATACTCTGTTCTTGAGAGAATTTTATCAGAACAGAAGGTTGCTAGGCAGCAGAATTGCAACAGGGACATTTCAGTGTCATCCTTACAACCAAAGCCCCACTTCCTGTAGGTATAAAGGTGTTCAGGTTGCAGGTGTGTCCCCCAAATGTAGGACTGAATCTGACACTTCATGGTAAGTGGAATCAGCATTACTGCCCAAGGACCGGCATCTGGTGTTCCAAAGATGTCCTCCATGCACCAGCCTTCTGCTCAAACTTCTTCCACCTTGACCCTCTCCGGAGCCAGGCTTCTGCTGTGATGTTCTCTTGGCACTCTAGTTTCCCTTTGACACACACCTGGCCTGTGTCTTCCTGTGGCTCTGAATCTCTGCTTGACTCTGAGTCTGGCTCTCCACCCCGCAAATCTGGTTGACATTCTTTTCCAAGAGATCTCATTGCTACTGCCACACGGAAAAACCTATTAAGTGACTGAAAAGACTAGTAAGCCACTCACTCTACTAATTGCACCTCCTCATGGAACAGGGTCAAGACCACTTGGAAGTTGAAATTTAAACCAATTAATACCCCAAGAGGCAAGCCCCCAGTTGCATGTATTTCTCCTGCCCTGGTTCTGCAAGTCACTTACTTAGATTCTTCTTTCTCCAAGTGTGTCACTGAGTTTCCAAGATGCTTCACAATAAGGCTGCATGGAAAGTGATAGGTCAATATGGATAGTTTGTTACCTGTTTAGCCTACTGGCATCATAGCTCTGCTTTCTCCACACCCGAGTCTCTCCTTGTGGAAGGCATTTAACTGAAAATTTGCATCCTTGTTAATGTGATCCAGTGTAAACTCCCGGCAATTTGTGACACCTCTGGGTTAGTGACATAGCAACTTCCTTCTTTAGCAGGTAAAAAAGATGTTCTTGCTCATCAGGTACTCATAGATTACTCATGATTGAAATCATCTAAACTATCTGTTATGAGGTCTTTAGAACATAAAATGTTTTGGGCATGAAATTTCTTCCAAACATAAATCATCGTGCTTTCATGATCCCTAAGTAGCTTTAGAATCACATTAGGAGGCCAACACATGGACTTAATTCTGTAAGTGGGGAGCACTTGTCAACATACTCAAAGTCGGGTGGTCATCTAAACCCTGCTTTCTTATTTAGAAACCTCAAAGTATTTTATTAATATATATATAATCCAGATTAAATGACTCAACACCAGTCAGTCACCTACAATGCTATTATCAGCCTGTAGACAGTGCAGATGTAATGAACACTTACCTGCACGTATGACCAAGCCTTTGGGGGTTTAGAGAGTGTAGCTATGTCTGAGTCTAAGTAAGTGGCCACCCTTAGCATCCAGCGGGGTCTACCTTCCCACCTGAACTGCATAGCCACCTCACTTGTACCCCTCTGATGGGGGCTATTGGATCATCTACTGTATTTGCGAACTTTTCATATCATCTCAGTCCGATATGAAAGCCCAGAGGGACTAAATCTCATTTCATAAAGTGTGATTCTTTTCATGTATTTAGAGGTTAAAACTTTTTGATATCCTTAAACCAGTCCTTAAAGAAATAATGTAAGCTAGATAAAGTCAATGTTAGCATCCTGATGATACAAATAGGGAAACCAAATCACCAAAAAGACGTTCTCAGGACCCCCACAGAAGAGGAAGTTGAAATCCCAAATGTATTGCATTGCTGACTCAGGGTTATAAAGCTCAAGGCTCCACTGTGTCCTCTGGTGCCTTGGGCCTGTCCCAGCCTTTGCATTTCTGGCTGGAAAGGTCGTCCTCTTCATTGTGACCGTGCAGGGACCACAGGCCCTGCCCCAGACACTCTTGCTTGTCCTACTCGTTTTTCCTGAATCTTTGCTGTCAGATAACTTTTACATTGTAATGACCAGTTCCTGCACGCACTGAGTGGCAATTACAGTCCCCTTTGCACCACCTGTCAGACCTTCCTAGAATGTCATGAGCCTGGGAAGGCCTCTAAACAATGTGCTGGGTAGATGCGTTTCTAATGACACCCAGGTCCAGCACTCCTTCACGAGAGGCCCGTGGGCAGCTTGGTCACTACTGGAAAGTCCTTAAGCGTCCACCATTCACATAGGCTAGCAGAAGGAGACAGGACTAAAGCTCTCCATTTATCTCCTCAACATCGTTTTGTTTTGCGTACTGGAAAGATTATGGGCCGTGAGTCACATAGCCCTGGATTTCAATCCTAGCTCTGCCACTGACTGGCTCTGTAAACTCAGACAAATTTTCTCATCTTCCAGATTCTCAGTTTCATGTATGAGATGAAATAAAAACCTCTTTGCAAGGTAATTTCAAGGGTTATGATAATATAAGTAAAGCTATAGGCACATACTCGTCACTCAATCTACTATGAATATGATGACCCCACCTTCACCTTTTCTTAATGTCTTTCCACCCCAAAGAGAAGTCCCCCTACTGTCTGTGGTTTTCCAAGACTATTTAATAAATGGGTAGACCTTCTACTTATGGCAATGCCTTAAGTGTTACCTTTTCAATGACTATGGGCCAACTCTCTTGGCAATTCTGTGCTTGTGTACAATGAGCTTTCTTCACAGATTGCTAGGTTGGTGCAAAAGTAATTGGGGCTTTTGCATTGTTGAAATTTGCCCTTTGATATTGGAATACATTCTTAAATACATGTGGTTATGTTATACATCATTTAAATGTGCATTTCTCACTTTATGTTATTTTGTTAAAGACGTTACTTGCTATTTATTTTGTATTTATTTTAGGCTATGGAAACGATGTTAGAGAAAAAGCAAATTTGAGTGAGTTTCTTATATGAGTTCAAAACGAGTCATAAAGCAGAGAAGACAACTCACAATGTCCACAACACATTTGGCCCAGGAACTGCTAACAAACATACAATGCAGTGGTGGTTCAAGAAATATTGCAAAGGGGAAGCCAGAATGGCCCAGCAGGTTAAGTGCTCGCCTTGCAGCTCAGGGTCTGAGAATTGATTCCTGGCCCCCGGCCCATGTGGACCCATAAGCTGAACTTGGGTGTGCTTCCCATGCGGGAGGCCCCCAGCCCAGTTCCCACCCTGTGCAGCCCCGGCCCACCTGTGTGGAATGAAACCATGTCGAAAACTGATGACATACAAATATGGAGAGTGCTCTGGGCCCTCCCCCTTCTCTCTGCCTCTCTTTGTCTCTGTCTCTCTATCAAAAGCAATACAATAAATCTAAAAACAAAAAAAGAAAAGAAAGAAATTTTACAAAGGAGAAGAGAGCCTTGAAGATGAGGAGTGTAGTTAGTGGCCAGTCACCAGAAGTTGCCAATGACTAATGGAGAACAGTCATCAGACCCGATTCTCTTACAACTACACAAAAAGTTGCCCAAGAAAATGTCATTCGGCATTTGAAGAAAATTGGAAAGGTAGAAAAGCTCAATAAGTGGATGCCTTGTGAGCTGACTGAAAATCCAAAATAATCGTCATTTTGAAGTGTCTTCTCTTGTTCTACACAACAATGAACGATTCCTTGATTGGATTGTGACATGTGATGAAAAGTAGATTTTATACAGCAACCAGCAATGACCACTTCAGTGGTTGGACTGAGAAGAAGCTCCAAAACATATCTCAAAGCCAAACTTGCACCCACAAAAGGTGATGGCCACTGTTGGGTGGTCTGCTGCCAGTCTGACTCACTACAGCTTTCTGAATCCCAGCAAAACCATTCCATCTGAGAAGTCTGCTTAGCAAATCAATGAGATGCACCAAAAACTGCAACACCTGCAGCCGACATTGGTCAACAGAAAGAGCCAATTCTTCCCCACGACAACACCTGACTGCATGTTGTACAATCAATGCTTCAAAAGTTGAATGAATTGAGCTACAAAGTTTTCTCTCATCCGCCATAGTCACCTGACCTCTTGCAACTAACAGCCACTTCTTCAAGCATCCCAAAAGCTTTTTGCAGGGAAAACACTTCCACAACCAGCAGAATGCAGAAAACGCTTTCCAAGAGTTCATCAAACTCCTAAGCATGGATTTTTATGCCACTGGAATACACAAATTTATTTCTCCCTGGCAAAAATGTGTCGACTATAATGGTTGCTATTTTTGTTAACAAGATGTGTTTGAGCCTAGTTATAATGATTTTAAAATCCACTGTCCAAACCCGTAGTTACTTTTGCACCAACCCATTATGAGGTGCCAACCCCGACACATCAGAAAGTTTGCATATAACTTTTGACTCTCCAGAAACTTAAATTGTCCCTCACTGTCCACAGGGGATTGGTTCTAAAACCTTTACAAATACAAAAATTCCCAGATGCTCGTATAGGAAATGGCATAGATCAATGCATACAACTGGCCCTCCATACCCATGAACTCAACCACAGATGGAAACAATACAGGTATTTATTGGAAAAAATCCACATATAAGTAGACCCATGTAGTTCAAACCCAGGCTGTTCAAGCGTCAACAGTATATTTTTAAAAAAATGACGAGCTGTATTATTTGCATT
>PVKE010045137.1:0-12734 GCA_004027555.1 Craseonycteris thonglongyai | reverse complement strand
CCTAATTTTACAGTTAAAACATAGGTTTAGGCCTATATTCGCTGTATAAGACTACGGTATAAGACGACCCCCTAATTTTACAGTTAAAACATAGGTTTAGGCCTATATTCGCTGTATAAGACTACAGCCTCGGAAGTGGGGGGTAGTCTTATACAGCGAATATAGGCCTAAACCTATGTTTTAACTGTAAAATTAGGGGGTCATCTTATACGCCCGGTCGTCTTATACGCCGGAAAATACGGTAAATCTAAGAAGTCATTGTTTTAAGGGATATAGTTTCTGTTGGAGTGTGGTAGTAGAATGAGGACTGGAGGAAATCAAGGTCTGTTCCTCAAGGCCCTGTTTAAAGGTGCTGTGAATGAATGACAGCAATTGCAGGTGTGTAGTTTGAGTCGTTCTAGAAGCAGACCCCAAGATGGGATGAGAAGTCTTGAGTTGTATTGAGTAAAATACCTGGGAAGTATAAAGGAAGAGAGAAGACAGTAAGAACACTCTTGAGGGCTGATACAACCTTCAGACCACAGGGCAGATCTGGCTGGCACCTTTGAAAGTAGAGGGGAAGGAAAGATTTGACAGGTAGGGTCTTAGACTACAGCACAGTTCTAAGAGAGTTTCCCCAAACCAAAGTTGCCCATGAGTGGAACACCACTTAGGAATGAGCTTGCACTAGTACTCCCATCATTTTCCTGCTTGCTGGTTGAAAAGAGTGGAGGGAAGTCCTGTTTCAGACCTCAAGGATGCCATTGCCACCACTGATGCTTTCCATTGTTTGTCTCTTCATAGGCTAGAAGTTCTTAACATGGATTCATAGATTGGCTTGTCAAATTTGTTGTCTGTGAATTTTTCTGTGAATAAAGTTTAATTACATTCTTACAGGGTCTGTGAGCCTAAGTTTCAGAGTTACTGTTCTGCAGGAACTTGCTCCCAAACTTCCAAGGGGAGAATCTGATAAGGGTGGTCTCTTTAATTTTTTTAAGGGAAAAGAAGCTCTTGGGATACTGTACATGTTCTTTTTGAAGTCAGCCACCCTCTGATGAAACAAAACCTTTACCAAGCAGGAGGGGCTGGATTAAATTCTTCCCTGAAGTTACCACTTTAGTTCCATGTGGAGAAAAGCATTTAGAGCCAATTGGATTAGAATAACCACAGTTAGGAATGAGTTGTATGTGAAAATGTAGGAGGAAAAGCATTTCTTTCTTCCCCTTGGACTCTTGATTTCTTTCTGCCCTCTAGTCTGCTTGGCCTTCCTCTTCTATACTAACAAATGGGAAATACCTAAATTATATTATCTCAGTGCCATTGTAACAAATTTGTGGGCAAGGAAAATTGCCCAGAGAAGCACCAATGCAATCAAGAGTCATTATTTTTTGATGCATCTAGAGAAGTGGGCAGTAATACAGTATCACAGGTACCCAGAGAGCACAGTTCGTTCTAGGTCACCAGCCATCTTGCTCACTTGCCCTCTCTTTGGTTTCAAAAGGTTCAGGCAGTGGAACCAAAGAAGACATGGTGTTTGTCTTTAAATTAATTGGTGGAGTAAATAGTTCTCATTGATGGAATTTTATATCATTTTTTAAAATCTTTATCTTTCTTTAAAAGAATTAAACAGAAACCAACATTTTTTCTGAATTTAAACTTTCTGGTTTCATATTAGAGCAGCTTTATTCTTCATGCTATGCCTTTGACTTAAAGTGGCAGTACAACTTCTGGAAGATACTATACATATCATCTGTTTATATTTTCACTGCTTTAGTTGTTTGTGACAAGGCAAAGGAGATGTAAAATCTAACCTGTCCATCTCTACTCTATGAATGGGTTTAAGCAGGTAAGTGAGTCAAGTGGCAGGGTTTAGGTGTTGCAGTTACCATCATTCCTCTACATGGAAGTGTGCTTTTAATGTGTTGCTGACTAGGGAAAATTATTTCTCTACTTGGAGAAGCAGATGTACAGTTATATACATGGAATTTTCTATTCTTTCATGATAGAGATGAAGCTTGATTTTGCTCTATACTAAAAAGTCAAATGTTTCTTTAATCATGCCCAACTCCAGGAATTCATACCCCGGCACCAGAGGCGTTGCACTGAGGTGCCTGGAGAAGTATGTTAAACATTGCTGCCACTCTTAGTCACTACTTGGAAGATCTCCTCACATTTATCATTAAAAAAATGATAGTTTTTATGGTAGAGGCTCTAGATTTTATGAATCTGAGTATATCCCCTGCTAAGAAACTTTTGGGATCCTTAGTTGGCAGCCTCATACTAGAGCTTGTATAATATAAATACCTGTATTAGAGTGAGTGGGTTTTACTAGCCTGTCTTTGGATGGAGGAGAGAAAGAATGGGAGGAAATTAAAGTGCTCCCCAACATTTTTTTGCACCAGAGACTGCTTTTGTGGAAGATAATTTTTCCACAGACTGGGTAGGGGTTGGGGGATGATACACATACGCAGTTCACAATTGGTTCACACTCCCATGAGAATCTGATACGGTAGCTGATCTCATAGGAGGTGGAGCTCAGGCTTTAAGCCAGTGGGAAGCTGCTGTCAATACAGATGAAGCTTCGCTCACCTGCTGTGCAGCACGGCTCCTAAAAGGCCACAGATAAATATGAATCTGGCCTAGGGATTGGGGACCCCTGGATTATGGTAAATACTACAGTTGTTCACTTTTTCAGACATGCATGTATTTTAAGGCAAACATGTAATTGTTCTTTTAAATATTTTATTAGCTATTTTTTATAAAAGGAAAAATCACGAGTTTGGTGCTAAACTTTAGCTTGTTATCTTTCAAAGGAACAGAACCTATCTAAGTAAGGCAGATAGAATATGTAAGAATTGATGGATTTACCAGTCTGTCATGTTGGAGGTTGGCTAAAGCATAGTCAATAGTCCTAGATAGAACCAGAGGATCTGAGAGCATTCAGAATTCTAGACTCCTAGAGTCTTGCTGCAAGCACAGGGGACCACTGTTGAGTGCAAATAAGTAAGTACAGTATATCAGTGTTGCTGGGAATCTTTTTTTCCAAAGGCCTTTTTCTTTTTAGTTGAATACTCAGTGTTTATTTCTGTTTTTATTATTATCTCAATTAAGTTGTTTCACCCCCTGACTATCACCTATATTTTATTTCTTCCATGCCCTTTGTTTTACTCCCTAGATTCACATCCTTCAGGTGAGGGTTCCCATATAACCAGCTCCTCAACCTCTAATAGTCCATCTCTAAAGCCTTGTTCCCTTTCCCTGCAGCCTAAGATGAAGTGATCTTTCTTTGCTATACTAGAAAAGCTCCTTGTATATTTTCTATCCCATTTTTTTTTAATTTTTAAAAAATTACTCCCTTTTTTTAATTACAGTTGACATTCAGTATTATGTTATTAGTTTCAGGTGTAAAACATAGTGGTTAGATATTTATATAATGTATTCAGTGATCCTCCAAATTAGTCTAGTACCCACCTGTCACTATACATAGTTGTTGCAACATTACTGACTATATTCTATATGCTGTACTTTACATCCTCATGATTATTTTGTAACTACCAATTTGTATTTCTGAATCTCTTCACCTTTCCCACCCAGCTTTCCAACCCCTGTCCCCTCTGGCAACCATCAGTTTTAATCTGTTATCAGTGAGTCTGGTTTTGTTTGTTTGTTTTTGGTTATTTTTGTTCTTTAGATTTTCACAAAAGTGAGATCATATGGTATTTGTCTTTCTCAGTCTGACTTATTTCACTTATCATAAAACCCTCTAGGTCCATCCATGTTGTTGCAGATGGTAAGATTTCATTCTTTCATATGGCCGAGTAATATTCCATTGTATGTATATATGTACCACATCTTCTTTATCCAATCATCTATTGTTGTTGTTTGTTTATTTTATTTATTTATTTTTGAGAGAGAGAGAGAGATACAGAGAGAGAACTGAACTGGGGGAGCTCCCAGTTCAGCACATGGTTCCGCACGGGCCGGGGCCGGGATTCGATCCTCGGTCCCCGGCGCTGCAAAGTGAGCACTTAACCCACTGAGCCATCCCGGCCTCCCCTATCCAGTCATCTATTAATGGACACTTGGGTTGCTTTCATATCTTGGCTATTATAAGTAGTGCTGCAGTAAACAGAGGGGTGCATATATCTTTTCAAATTAGTGTTTTGGATTTATTTGGGTAAACATTGCTGGGTCATAAGGTAGTTCTATTTTAAATTTTTTGAGGAAACTCCAAGCCATTTTACATAGTGGCTACACCAATTTACAGTCACACCAGCCGTGCATGGTGTTTCCTTTTGTCTGCATCCTTGTCAACACTTATTGTTTGTTGATTTATTGATACTAGCCATCCTGGCAGGTGTGAGGTGATAGATATCTCATTGTGGTTTTAATTTGTATTTTTCTGATGAGTTTCACATTGAGCATCTTTTTTTTTTTTTTTTTAATTTCTATTCTCCATCTGTATGTCCTCTTTGGAGAAATGTTTATTCAGGTCCTATACCAATTTTTTAATTGGATTGTCTGTTTTGTTGGTATTGAGTTATAGGAATTCTTTATAAATTTTGGATATTAATCCCTATCAGATATATCCTTGGTGAATATCTTCTCCTAATTAGTAGGGTGTCTTTTGTTTTGTTGATGGTTTCCTTTGAAGTGTAAAAACTTTTCAGTTTGATGTAGTCCCATTTGTTTATTTTTCTTTTGTTTCCCTTGCCCAAAGAGATAGATCAGAAAAAAATACCACTAAGAGCAGTATCAGAGAGTTTACTGCCTCTATATTTTCTTCTAGGAGATTTATGATTTCAGGTCATAAATCTTTAATTCATTTTGAGTTTATTCTTATATATGGTATAAGAAGGTAGTCCAGTTTCATTATTTTTGCATGTATCTGTCCAATTTTCTCAACACTATTTATTTTTTTATTATTTTTTTAAGATTTATTTTATTGATTTTTTGACAGAGAGAAACAGACAGACAGAGAGAAGGGGGAGGGCCCAGAGCAGTCTCCATAGTTGACATTAGTTGTTCCATATAAATTCATTCCACCGGTGGGCACAGGGCTGTGCAGGGCAGGAACTGGGCCAGGAGCCTCCCACATAGGTCCCGGCAAGAACTGAACTGGGGGCACACCCCAGTCCAGCATGTGGGTCCGCATGGGCCGGGGACGGGATTCGATCCTCAGTCCCCAGGGCTCCAAAGCGAGTGCTTAACCCACTAAGCCATCCCAGCTTTCCCAAACTCTTTAACATTTCTTGTAGTACTGGTTTGGTGCTGATGAACTTATTCAGCTTTTTCTTGTTTGGGAATCTCTATCTCTCCTTCAGTTTTAAGTGATATCCTTGCTGGGTAGAGTAGTCTTGGTTGTAGGTCCTTGCTTTTCATCACTTTGAATATTTTGTGCCAATATCTTACCTGCAAAGTTTCTGTTGAGAAATCAGCTGATAGTCTTATGGTAGCTCCCTTGTAAGTAACTAGTTGCCTTTCTCTTGCTGCTTTAAGGGTTCTTTCTCTTTGTCTTTAATCTTTGCCATTTTAATCATAATGTGTTTTGATGTGACCCTGTTTCGGTTGATCTTGTTGGGACTGCATTTCCTGGGCTTGTATGTCTGTTTTCTTCACCAGATTAGGAAACTTTATAGTCATTGGTTCTTCAAATAGGTTCTTGATCCCCTGCTTTTTCTCTTCTGACACCTGTATGATGTGAATGTTGTTCAGCTTGTTGCAGAGGTCTCTTAAACTATTCTAATTTTTTTAAATTATTTTTTATTTTTGCTTTTTTTTTTAAGATTTGTTTTGAGAGAAGGAGAGAGAGAGGAGATTCTTCTTGGTCACCTGTGCTGTGTGCTCCAGATGTGTCCCTTGTGTTGTTGTGTGTTCTTTCCTGTTGTAGTGGAACCTTGATTGCTATGGGCGTATCAGTGGATGGGATTGACCTTCGGCTGACTAGCTGTAGTTAGGCCACATCACAGCTTATGAGCTGCTGTGTATGTGTTTACCCCACGGAGCAGAATTCACTCTGGTGGGTTCTGGGTATGTGTTGATACCATCCATTTGGTGTGTGCTTGTGGGGCTAATTGGGTGGTGCTCTGCTGTGGTCTGAATTTGACTTGCAGGTATGTTGGATCTGGGGCCGCTTGGGAGGGGCCCAGGTACGGGTCCAGGTCAGCCACTGCCTGTGACTGGCTGAAAATTACCTGGTAGGAGCTACAAAACAATCTATTGGTTGCTGCCTGTTATAAAATAGGAGGCGTGTGGGAGAGGCCACACTGTGAACCAAGGATGGCTGCCACCAATACCAGGCCTGTGATGACTCTGCAAAAAGCTCAAGGCACTCAAAGCTTCCTGCTGCCTGCTGGCCACCTTAAGGTTCAGCCGCTGATTGAGCCTCGTGTAGTATGCAAGTTGGGTGAGGTAGAGTCTCAGGGAGTCACCAGGGTGGATTGAATGGTGTTTACTACATTAGATTCTGGTTTGGTGCCAGTGTTGAGTCTGGAGCTACTCAGGAAGTCTCAGAGCACACCAAGGCCAGCCACTCCCCTCCAAGTGCCCAGGGACCCCTGAGACCTCCAAGAGTTGTCCAAGAAAAAGTGCAATGTGGGTGGGGTTGGCTGCTTTCGGATAAATTGCCTCTGGTGTTGTGAGAGTTTGGTGGGACAGGGTCCTAGGGATTCACCAGGATAGAGCGAATAGAGCTCACCGGGCCAAGTCAGATTCAGATTTGGCCATATTGGGGAGGGTTCAACACAGGAAAGATGGGACCTGCATGCCAGCTGCAGAGGAGAATTCTACACAGATGAAATAGTGACTCTTCCTCTAGTCCTTGCCTCAAAGCCACACAATTCAGTCTTTACTCATTTGTCTTTTTTTTTTAAGGTTTTTGTGTTTTTTTTGTGTGTGTGTGTGTTTTTTTTTTAGATTTATTTATTGTTTTTGACAGAGAGGGAGATACAGTCAGAGACAGAGAGAAGGGGGAGGGCCCAGAACAGTCTTGCACATCATTGGTTTTCCACATAGTTTCATTCACAGGTGGGCGGGGCTGCACAGGGCAGGAACTGGGCCGGGATCTCGCCCCGGTGAGAACTGAACTGGGGGCACTCCCCAGTTCAGCATATGGGTCCGCACAGGCCAGGCCCAGGATTCGATCCTCAAGTCTCTGGGGCTGCAAAGTGAGCACCTAACCCACTGAGCCATCCCGGCTTCCCCTCATTTGTCTTTTGACACCTCTTGAGTCCCCGTCTAATTCCTGGAGCTAAGGGTGAGTGCCTGCCAAGTGAGTGAGTCTGTGCACAGGCCCTTTAAGAGGACATCTGTGATTCCCAAAGCCTGCTGTTCCGCCCAAACAGTGGCATTCCCCACTGTTTTTCATAGCCATATGGTGTGAGGATTTCTCCTCCTGACACAGGTACTCTGGGCTGTGGATGTTGATGTGGTGCTGGGGTCTCTTGCTTCTCTAGGGGATGGGGACATCTGAGGCCAAAATATCTCTCTCAATTCTCAGCCACCACAACATGTGTGGACCCAGCCCATCTGTCTCTCTGCCCCTCTTACCAGTCTCAATGTGGATTTTCTTTATATCCTTAGTTAAAAACTTCTGTTCAGTGAGAGTTAAGATGGTTCTTCAGGTTGATAGTTCTATAATTTAGTTGTAATTTTAATGTGGTCACTGGAGGAGGCAAGCATAGCATTTATCTACTATGCCATCTTGGATATTCTCAAAGTCCTTTTAAAAAGAAGACTCTACATTAGACTTCTATAGAAGAATCCTCATTTTTGGTTGGATTCTTGTCCCCGTCTCTTTTTTTTGATTGATTTTGATTTTTAAAAGTTCTTTGGTGGAGAAGCCGGGATGGCTCAGTGGGTTAAGCGCTCACTTTGCAGCACAGGGGACCAGGGATCGAATCCCGGCCCTAGCCCATGCGGACCCACATGCTGAATTGGGGAGTGCCCCCAGCTCAGTTCTTTCTCTGTCTCTCTCTCTGTCTCTCTCTCTGTCTCTCTCTCTCTCTCTGTCAAAAACAATAAAAAAATAAATAAACTAAACCTTAAAAAAAAAAAGTCCTTTAGTTTTCTTGTTAGTAAATATGACAGAAAGCAATCGGAAGCAATAGGAAGGGGTGATGGTGAGCTCTGTTTCTTTTGGTTCTGCAACTTATAAAGTTTGGGGTTTCTTATTCTAGTTTTGGAAGCATATGATTCTGCCATTTGCTGCTGTTGGTGGGTAGCAGGGCTAGGATCATGTGACAGACTAATTATCTTGTGCTGGCCTTGTATTCTGTGCCCAGGGCTTGGTAATTCGTGAATAAATACTAGGGTAGTACACTTGAGTCAGTCATTAGCTGAGGGAAAATCTTCCATAGAAGTTTAGGCAAAGGTACATTTAAATCATGAAAATCTTTTATTTCTTCCACCGTAAACAAGAAACCAAACCAAACAGAACTATCTTGAAGTCTTGATTAAGGCGAAGACTGACCAAAATTTATATTACCAAGCCCTTTTCTTACTCTTGTTCTGCTAGTGGCTTCGCTTTGTTCATGTTTCCCTTTTCCTTGATGTGTGGCAGGCTTCATGCTTTTATTTTAAAGTACTGCCAAGTTTTGATTGGTCCTTCCTGCTTTTCTCTCTCTCTCTCTCTCTCTCTCTCCAATTTTGAGTAGCTTTTTATTTAGATGTGTTTCCACCTGCCTGCATAGATGGTCACATGCTCTACAAAGCCATTTGCTCAGGGTAGAATTAAGAGTAAGATACACATTCATGTTTTCTTGATGAATACCTTTCAATTTTAAAGGACTCTTTAACCCAATTTGCTAAGGTTAAAGGGGTGAATTTACATATATGTTAGCTAGATGGTAGCAAATCTTGATTGTTGAAGCTTGGAAATGTCATTCTCTCAGAACCCTCTTAATGCACTCTGGGGTAGAGGGACAGTGATGTGTGCTAAGACAAACAAATAAAAAAAATTGAACATGTGATATCAATTCAGAGAAATCTGTTCACAAAAATTTGGCCCCAAGAGAGAAAGATCATTTCTTATTATGAAAAGTTATAGTGGCATGTCAACATTGTAGCTGCAATTCAGATGTTTATACCAAATTGCTGCAATGGGCTTGCAAACGCTTGAGCTCCTATTGGAGCTGATTCTGTTCTGCTGTACTTGTTCTTTGTGTGTATAGGCAGAGGGGTGTCTGTCTGTCTTGTCCAATGGATGCATAGTTTTTTCTTTATATGGCTGTACTATAATTTATGGATGTGTAGTTTGTTTTGAGGCTTTAGTTTTTGCAGACAGTATAAAATGAATATCCTTTTAATAATCTGCATTCTTTGCCAAGTTTGTATAAGATTTTAACCATAAAATTGTTGGTATAGGGTATGTATCTTTAAAATTGATAGAACTTGCCACATTGCCTTCCAAAAAGTTTTAAACTATTTTATACTTTCCACATGGGTCTGTGTGTGCTAGCTACCCATCCAACTCTCTCACCCTCACCCCCATAAACACTACATGGGAAGCCAGCAAACTTTAAAAATATCTGGGAATCTGATAGGTGAAAATACTCTCTTGGACTTGTTCTTTAATTAGGAGTGAGACTGGGCATCATTTTGTATTTTGTAGGTAGTTATATTGTCATTTTTGTTATTTTTTTGTAGACTGTTTCACTTGCTCATTATGCTTCCCTGTCCTAAAATTGGTCATGTTCTTAGATTTTTAACAGCAATTTTGCTTATCAAGGAAACTGACTTTGTTTGCCAGATATTTTACAGATATTTCCATGAGTCATTTGTCTTTTAAAGGCTTTATGTATTTTGATCTATATACTTAATTTTAATGAATGGCAAAAATGACAAGAATAATCTTTCTTAATATTAAAACAACCATATACTTACCATATAATGCTAAAGATCCAGCATTAGTTGATGAACATATGTTGTGGAATCTTCAGTAGACAAGGATTCCCTATTAACCCATTATCTTAAATAGAGCAAAGAAGATCAGACCCTTTAGAAAGTTTACTTTTATTTTTAAATCAACGTAGAAACCAAACGAGTTTATCACAAATCTTTGCCCAATTTTAGCAATTAACTAAGCACTTTAAAATCCTTCTGATTTATTCCCACAGTTGAGTCCTTTTTCCTTTTACATTTTTTCTAGATTGCTAGTAGCTTCAAAATGAACCCCGTGACATACAAAGACGTCTCAGATATGTCGTGTTTCTTAAGCCATTGTAAACATTGATGTCTCTGAGACGTATGCAGATTTAATTTGATTTGAGTGTTGTTGTAATGCAAATATTATCAAGAAATAATATATGTATATTATATATATATATATATATATATATATATATTCTATGTTAAAGTGTGAACTGTAGAAATAATTTCTTTAAGACAGAGATGTCCAACCTTTTGGCTTCCCTGGGTCACATTGGAAGAAGAAGAATTGTCTTGTGCCAGAGATAAAATACACTAACACTATTGATAACTAATGAGCTAAAAAAGAAAAAATTGCAAAAAAAATCTCAGTGTTTTAAGGAAGTTTATGAATTTGTGTTGGGCTACATTCATAGCCATCCTGTGCCTCATGCAGCCAGTGGGCTGCAGACTGGACAAGCTTGCTTTAAGATGTCTTTTTTGAATTAGTATGAAAGTGACACTGAAAACCAAATGGGTGGTATTCAAGTGAGAACAGCAAGATTGATTTTCAGCAAATTCCTATAGCTGACTATTCAAGTTCAAGTGAACTTAGCCCTATCCAATGTAATGTTAGTAAGCTTGCAAGACCTATATCTATATAAAGCAATGATGATTGTGATTCAGGAGATGAATAATAGAATTGGGAAGAAAAAGAAAATAGTTCAAATATAAAACCATTTACCCAAATTGCTGGTAGAAACTCTTTAGTTTTGTGAAGAAAAGCCTATGCCTCTTTGTGTTTTGAAACAAGTGCTAAGTGATGATTTTTTTTTTTTTTAAGATTTATTTTTATTGTTTTTGACAGAGAGAGAGCTATAAAGACAAAGACAAAGTTGGGCGTGGGGCTGCACCAGGCAGGAACTGGGCCGGGGTCTCACCCCGGTGAGAACCAAACTGGGGGCACTCCCCAGTTTAGCATATAGATCTGCACTGGCCAGGGCCGGGATTTGATCCTCAGTCCCTGGGGCTTCAAAGTGAGCACTTAACCCACTGAGCCATCCCGGCTTCCCCAATGATTTTTTTTATAAATGATAACTGTAGAAACAAATAGATACACAAGTCAAAAAATAAAGGACCAGAAATTGGCAAATGACAAGTGGTTTCCAGTAGTAAGTGATGAAATGAAAGCATAACTTTTATTATGTATCATAATGTTGCAAGTATAGAAATCTAAAATAGATATGTACTAGTTAAAAAGAGCAATCTTTATTTATTTATTTTATTGTTTTTGAGAGAGAGAGATACAGAGACAGAGAGAACTGAACTCAGCACATGGGCCTGCACGGGCTAGGGCCAGGATTCGATCCTCGGTCCCCAGTGCTGCAAAGTGAGTGCTCAACCCATTGAGCCATCCTGGTCTCCCTAAGAGCAATCTTCTTTTATTTACTTATTTTTTTTGTTGTTTTTGACAGAGAGAGAGAGAGAGACAAATACAGAGAGAGAACTGAACTGGGGGCACTCCCCAGCTCAGCACATGGGTCTGCACGGGCCAGGGCCGGGACTTGATCCTGGGTTCCTGGTGCTGCAAAGTGAGCACCCAACCCACTGAGCCATGCCGGCTTCCCCAGAGCAATCTTAAAGACACTAATATTTTCAAAAACTATGCCTTGTAAATGTTTCTTGGCTGTATCACATTGTTCTTCACTTTGTGGATAATGAAACTGTATGTAAAGAAGACAATATGAAAAGTGTAAAGTACAGTCGACTATTTGAATAATAAGTTTGAACAATTATACACTCCAGATGATGTCTCCCTAGACAAGTCACTGATAAAATTCAAAGGACAGCTGGGGTATGTGCAATTTATAGCTACCAACCATGCCAGATGTGTACTCAAAGTTTACAAGTTATGTGAATACAATACTGGATATTGCACCTGAAAATGTTAAGTTGAAAAATAAATAATATTTTTTGCTTACATAGAATTTCATTTACATCATGTATCAAGGGGATAAAGTCTATTCTGTGACCTTTATATATTCAGTTTTTATTCTTATTTGCATTATTTACTTGTTTGTACTTCTGAGAACTTCCCAACTTATTATGTGCTGCAGCTGCTTAACAAGTAGATGGTTGCTATTTTTTTTTTTTATTGAAAAAACCTGGTGTCTCAAAAAAGATTGGAGTATCTCAGCTACATGCTTCAGTTTATGTATGTCAGGACCCTCTTAGTATTGGCTCTCTAACTTTTCTCCATCACAGCATTTGTTATGTGTTTTCTTCAGAAAGAGAAAGAAATAATTCACATGCTCATTCTTATCTCCCAGGATTTGATGGAGAGGTGTCACAGAATCACTGTGACTCAGTTAATAGTAGTCCTGTGCAATAACAGCCATGTGACCGGACATGGTGTCATTATGCCATATGGAATGTTAGCCATGGTGGAATACCTCAAAATCTATATACTTATTAGAACTGATAGGACATCAGGACAGGTACCTGGCCATATTTACAAGTAGGTGTACTGCAGAATTGAGCCAAGAGAAATCTGAACGTGGTATTGAAGGCTGTCTGTTGTCTGGGAAAATATCCAAACAAACCAGGAAAGTTTATTTATTTATTTATTT
>PVKE010045136.1:0-12726 GCA_004027555.1 Craseonycteris thonglongyai | reverse complement strand
TTTTAGTATTTTATTAGCCATTCACAAATTTTAAAGTACAAAGAAGAAAGTCTTGAAATATGATGTTGATATTTCTGAATCATGATTAAGCTATATTCCACTTTCCAAAGCAATAATAATACAGATTTATAGTTCATCCAGGAGGAGCTCATGAATGTGAAAAAAAATAGTTGAAATAAATGGATCCTAAATAAAATAGATGGAGGCTACACTATTATTAGATATCAGGATATAATAATAACATGACCACATTGCACTTTAAAAGCTGGAACTCCAGTCTCAAAAACATTTCTAGGGCCAAATCCCCATCCAGTATAAAAGGTTTATAAAGTAAGGCTAACAGAATCCATAGCAAACAACCAAGAGGCTATAGACAGATAAGAACTTGAGGCAAATATATGAGAAAGAAAATAAAAGTCTATCTAACACCTGGAACTAAAGATAAAGAGACAAAGAAAATAAAGCTAAAAGCTTTTTATCTACACAGCCAACCCTGGAAAATCAATAGGCCTCAGGGAACTATCTATATGTTTTCTTTTGTACTTATCCTTTCTGATTCTCATAGTGAGTACTATAGGTCTGAGAATTGTAAATCAAGGGGGCAATCTAGGATTTAAATGTCATTAAAAATTTTGCTTAGCTATTCTGCGTTAACAAAATATAATACACACAAAATCATACATACAAACAAGTGCACACGTATATACATTGTATTCATAGGATAATATGGAGGAATTCATAATGATTTTAATTATTTAGAACAGTGAAGAAGATAAGAAACCTTCCTACAAGGCAGTAATTTACTATGTTGCAAATGACTCTGGAAGTTATCATTTTAATCCTTTAACATATTACTTTGGAAAGTCAAGTGTCTCCATCAAGTGATTTTACAACACAGCATCCTCAGCATCTTTATTTTTATGACTTAAATAGATACATTAAAATATTAATACTGTATGTTTATGGTAAACTACTACTTAAAACATAATTACCTAGACAAATATCAAATTGCTTCTCATGGTTATGAGTCCTTAAAATATAGCTTTAAAAAATGTATGTGAAGTGCCTTTAAAAATAATACAAATTTCTATTCATTCTTTAAAGCATGTTCAAAAAGAATATGTTGCACACATTTTAGGAAATTCTAAGACCTAATATTTCTTAGGCATAGGTCTAATTTAAGGACCCTGCATATTGTAATAATTGGGACTCACAAATATTTTGGAGCTCCTTCGTGGGAGTGTTAGTTGAAGTAACCCCTGGCACTGTTTAAAAGCTGCTGGAGGCCAGTTTATTCTCTAGTCTAGATCCACCTCTATTCTCTTGCAGAGTTTGTGCACAGACCTGCCGAGATAAGCATTCTCTGTCTGAATCCCTAATTTAGGAAAGAAAGCAGACCCTCCCAGTTGGAGGTGGATTTGTAGCATGGGAAAATAAAACGTGTTGTGATGCATCACTAAGGGTGGAGTGGCGGGGGACAGCTTATTATACTCTAATAACTTCAGCATAACTAGTTTATCTTGACTCATATGCCACAGAAGCCCAAATTCTCATGCTGATCTCGTGATTTTGCATCACTAAGAGATGTTCGGCTATTCAATTACTGTCAATAAAAAAAAAGCATTGAGATCAGCTGGGGGGCAATTTTGACAAAATGAGGCTTAAAAAAAAGATCCTTTGAGGACCTGATTCGTAATAGATAACAGCAGGAGGAAATGTAATTTTGCTAGATCCAAGAACACAAGAATTATGATTGTTCTCAATGTGATCACTGAGAATGAAATATGATTACTTATTTTCTAGCACAAGTAACAAAAAAGAAATTAATGCCAATATTGGATATATGAAATTTAGAAGAATGGACTTGACTCACACATATATTTAGACATGTCATCATGTATTGAATGTAGCTGTATTAACATATTTATGTAAATATACATATACTGAAAATTGGGCACTTATAAAAATAATGTTACTTTTTGGTATAATTTAGTCACATATTGAAATACTACTGTATCATTTTCAGTGTTGTTTTTTTTCCCCTCTTAATATTGAGGGAATAGGACCATAAATAACTATTAGGTGTTCATCTGTGCCTATTTCTTTAGCATACCTTTTTTTTTTTGTCAAATTTATCTATGATTTTGTGTGTAGCTGGAGTTTGGTTATAGGTTATTTTTCCATGATACATAATGCATAGCACTGGATCATATGTATATACAACAAGACTGTGCATTTCATTGTTGATATTTTCATTGTTTCGACTGGGACTGCTATTAATAACGAATAATGCAGTATATTTCTCTTGATATGCATATGCATGCATCTTTTTTTAAAGAAATATTATATAAATAAGATTATATCCTCCAACTCTGTTCTAAAGGTTCTCTTGAGTACTTTTGGTCACTGGCTTTACATAATAATTTTCAAATTAAAAAAACTATGTTTTAAAAAATAAGAAAAGAAGAAAATAAACCTGATGACATTTTACTAGGATTATGTAGAATCCTAGATCAATTTTGCAGTGAGTTAACATATTTACAATATTGAATTTTCTAAGAAAATAGCATGGAGCATCTCTTATTTATTTAGATCTTAAGTCCCTTTCATTGTTTCACACATTTCTGTGAACATACATTATATATATTAAATGAATGTGTTCCTTAAATATATTCTACTAAATTTTTTGATGTTGTTGGAGTGACTTCTACTTTTGTCTATGAATTCATTTGTCACACATAGAAATTCACTTGCTTGCTTTAATAAATACTTCTAATTTAGTGACCTTGCTACATTTATTTATTAGATACACTATTTTTGTCTACAAATTTGTTTCAATTTTGCACACTCAAGTATGTGATGACTGTTTTGCACTTTCTTTCCAATCATTACACATCAGACATTGCCTTCTCCTGAACTTCTGTTACAATGTTGAATACTATGGTGATAGTACCTTTGTCTTTTACTGTTAGGACAAAACTACCATTTATACACCATTACATTAAAAAAAATTAATACTCTATTATTTTGTGATGAGAATTCCCTTCTATTTTTATTATGCTGCTCTTTTTCTCTAGGATGGATGATCTGTGTCTATTGAGATGATCATAAGAAACTCCTCTTTGTTTATAAATATAATGAATTTCATTGATTTTCAATTTAAGTCAACTTTCCATTTCAGTTTGTTTGTATTTATGAGATTATTGGCCTATAAACGTAATTTCTTGTCATGTTCTTGTTGAGCTTCCATTCATGGGTGTACGTTTTTAATAATTTATTTTCTTACATCAGTTCTATGTTCACAGCAAGATTGAGAAGGTACTATAGTTCCCCATATTTTCTTTGCCCTCTCTTATGCACAGCCTTGCCCTTTATCAACATTAGACACCATAATGATATATTTGTTATAATTAATGAACCTATATTGACACACCATAATCATTGTTTACATTATAGATCACTCTTGATGTGTGTTCTATAGATTTGGACAAAAGTATAATAACATGTATCCATCTTTATGGTATCATACAGAGTATTTCCACTGCCTTAAAAATCCTCTGCAGTTTCCTATCCTATTCATCATATGCCTAGCCTGGAAAATACTGATCTTTTTGGTATTGCCATAGTTTTACGTTTTCAAAAGTGGCCTATATTCCATATCATACAGTATATATCCTTCTCAGATTGACTTCTCTCACTTAATAATATGCATTTAAATTCCCTCTATATCTTCTCACAACTTAATAGTTCATTTCTTTTTTAGCACTGAAAACATTTTGTTGTCTAGATATAACACAGTTTATTTATCCTTTCACTTACTGAAGAACATTTTGGTTGTTTCCAAATTTTGGCAATTATGAATAAAACTGCTCTAAAACATCCATTTGCAGGTGTTAAAGTGAACATAATTTTTGGAACTTTTTGGTAAATATAAATGAGCACAACTGCTGAATCAAATAAATATTATGTTTAATTTCATAAGAAATCTCCAAACTGTTTTCAAAGTGGCTGTACCATTCAGCATTCCCACCAGAAATGAAAGAGAGTTCCCGTTGCTCTGAATCCTTGCTAGCAGTTGCTACTGTGAAGTGTTCTGGATTTTGTCCTTTTTAATAAGTGTATAGTGTTAACTCATTGCTTAATTTTAATTTCCTGATGATGTGAGATAGGGAACATCTTCTCATATGCTTATTTGCTATCTGTATATCTTCCCTGGTGAGGTGTCTATTTTAGTCCAATTTTAAATCTCTTATTTTATTTACTTACTGTTGAGTTTTAAGAGTTTTTTGTACATGTTGAATACGTAATTTCTTTTCTTTTTTGAAAATTACATGTGTTTTTTGCACATATTGTCCTCCAGTCTATGGCTTGTCTTCAAATACTTTTGACATTGTCTCTTGAAAAGCAGAAAAGTTTTAACTTGAATGAAGTTCAGCTTCTTTTAATTATTTTTCTTATCATGGATCTATCTACCTTTAGGGTTGTATCTAAACAATCACCACTATATCCAAAGTTATCTGTTTTTCTCCTACGTTACCTTCTAGGCGTTTTAGTTTTGCATTTACATAATGATCCACTTTGAGTTACATTTTGTGATAAGTATAAAGGCCATGTCTAGACTCATTTTTTTTTTGCATATGAATGTCTAGTTTTCTAGCACTGTTTATTGAAGAGACTAGACTCTCTTTGCTCATTGCATTGCCTTTGCTCAAAGATCAGCTGACTATGTGAGTGTATTTCTGAGTTCTCTATTCTGTACTTATTGAGTTTCTATATTAAAATTTTGTTGAACATATAAAACAAGTTTAGACTTTGTTTTCTCTGTTATCACAAAATATTATGAGTCGTTATTTCTTCCTTAAATGCTTAGAAAAAGACACTAACACTGTTGAAGTAATTTTTCTAGAAAGATGTTTAATTTGATATATTTTTTAATACATATACTATACAACTTTTTTTTGTCAATTGGTGTTATGTTTTTCAAAGAAATTATGCATTTCATGTACATTTACTAAATTATTGGCATAGAATTTTTTGCACATCTTATTAGTTTATGAAGTACTGAATCTATAGTAATAACTGTATGTGTATGTAAAACATATATAATAAAAACAAATAATATATTTGTTTTTTTGGCAAAGATTGGGCTGCTGAAATATTTTGTGTTTCTTTAGTATATTCTTAGTTGGCAGTTTAAATATTTATTAGTGTTTTAAAGAAATTAACATTTGAATTTTGATCTTTATATTTGCTGTTAGCTCTTCTACATATTTTCATTTATTTCATTTATTTCTGATCTTATCTTTATTATTTTCTACCTTTTATTTTTATGTGGGCTAAATTAGCATTTTCTTTTCCTGAATGACAAGAGAAATAAACTTTGCTTAATTCAAAACTTTACTTAAATGATACTTAAGTAAACCATATGGGACAATGTACCTAAAGCTACAGAATATGTGTACTCTTAGTTTCATATATTACTTAACAAAAATTGACAATAGGCTTGTTCATCAAGCAAGTTTAAAAAAATTACAAAACATCAACATCAACATTATGCAGAATATTTTCTCTTGACACATATTTTGAAATTAGTAGTGATAACTAATATTTTCTTTATTTATATAAGCGCATTGATTTGATATAAAAATACATGTAACTATCCCAGGTTACTGTGGGGCTCCTGCTTAGTCTTAACCACCTGAAATCGATAGGCCAGGTCAGCCAGTACTTGGGAAGTGCTGGCCTCCATGTCACACGTGGCCTTCTCCAGCTCTTAGTCTCTCGGCACCTCGTCCATCTAGATCTCACCCAGGTGCTGAGCAGACACCTTGTCCTGCTTTGCTTTGGCTTCCTGGATTCTAGCAAGTCTTTTGGCCTTTGTGTCTGCAATCAGAGCATCTTTTTGAACTTGAGTTGAGATTTGTTTAGTTTTGATTTGTGTGCATTTTTTTTTGTCTTTAATTATTTGAAATTATGTAACAGAACAGTATTTCAATCACACAACTGAGTAGCTATTATTTAGAAAATGACAATTTGTTTTATGTCATTTCATAATAAAATACAAATTTCCATAGTAATAGTTAAAACATTACTCACAGGCATGTTTTACCTAAAAGTTTTATTAAATAAAAGGAGTCTCCTTTTCTTTTTAGTTTTTGCATTTTGATCTTAATATATAATGCCATATTTCTATTTTTTTTTATTAATGCCACAGTGTTTATTCTTTCTAATTCATTTTATCTCTAGTCTCTTACTGTGTAAATTATAAGGACAACATCAAAAAACAATTTTATTTATTTTTTCTAAGGTAGGCAATATTGCATTATCATTATTAATCTTATTATCATTAATGTTATTGTTACTCATTTTTGATCATCCAGAAAAGAAGTGTCGTCAAGTAGTAATAATGACTTTTCCAGCTGGACCACATCTAATACCCACAGGTCCAAATGTCCAGCTCTTTTGGGAAGTAAATCATTGTGTTAGAATTGAGTTATAGTATTGCACTGTGATTTTCTGGGCCCTGACTAAATTCAAAGTACTTTCTTTGAAAGAGGAAAAGTTTAGTGATGTGTTCTGACTGATAGTGGGCATACAAAAGTCCCAATGTGAGTTATTATCTGATCCATTATGATGACAGGTTTTATGTTAAAAGTTGATTTGTAGGCTAATTTGAAAATTGTTCAAATGGATTATTTCAGCCTGTTATGGAAAAGTGACCTTGGGCTACTAGAAATTATGAGCATAATTATTATCATGAGGAGATAAATTTTGTTTGCCTGAATTTTGTTCCAGGCTAATTTTGTGGGTGGATATTTAGATTAGTGTCATGTCTTTACTAGTAAAAAAGAATATGTGATGTTTTATATATCAGTAAAAAGGCAGAACAGTGATTATTAAATGTTCAGGTTATTTAATCAATAGGCATTCCTACCATATGGACCAAATAGTTCATACTGTAGTAATATACTTTCAATTTCCAAGTTTAGATAAATGCCCTTAAATAATTTTATCAGTTTAATTAATATAGATGCTATCTGTTCCATTAGTAAATATATGTGTATAAAACTCAATTACATATTTCTTCTTGGTATTACATTCTATAATTTTACTACCTATTCATTGTGGGTGTGTGTGTATGTGTGTGTGTGTGTGTGTGTGTGTGTGTGTTTGTTTTGTTTTGGTACTATAACTTACTTTAATAAATAAGCAATAAGTATGTAAAAACTACATATTTATTAATCCACTAAGTAGATACAAATTTTGCATTAAAATGTAACTGCTGACTTCTTTCTACTTAACTTGTTTCAATGAAAACATTCTAGACCCCAAAGATTATAACTTTAAGCTAGAGAACAACTTTTATGTGAATTCTTTCTCAAGTCTTATTTCTAAGATATATATATATAACCTCTACAGATAAAATTAAACTTAAAAAAATCTTTCTCTCTCATTGACTAACTTCATGTAATTTTGGACTTCTTTTTTTAGTTAGAGTAGTATACTCCCAGATTTATATGAAGTTGTGCTAATTATATACAAAAGCTCATTATAATGGTCATCAATTAATAATCTGCCCTGGCCTCTTCAAATTTACTATTGTTTTACATTGTCAAAACATACAACTTTCTCTAGACAAGATGAATGTAGAGAGGAGGGGCATAGGGTTTTCATTATGGAATGTGTAGTTACTTTATAAAAAGGCACAGTGAAAGACTGAGGATGGGTAGCTGGGATGACTCAGCAGTTTAAACCCTCGCTTTGAAGCCCCAAGGACTGAGGATGGAATCCTGGCCCCGGCCCATGAGGACCCATATTCTGAACTGGGGTGTGCTTCCCGAATGCGGTGAGGCCTCCAGTTCAGTTCAAAATAAACAAACAAATAAATAAATAAATAAAATGAGGAGCAGATTGTGTTATTGTGGAACATTCTTCTCATACACTGAACTCAAACAAAAGAGACATGGCGAAGCTGGGATGGCTCAGTGGGTTAAGCGCTCACTTTGCAGCACCGGGGACTGGGGATCGAATCCCGGCCGGGTATGGAACCATATGCTGAACTGGGAGCTCCCCCAGTTCAGTTCTCTCTCTGTCTCTGTATCTGTATCTCTCTCTCTTTCTCGCTCTGTCAAAAATAAAAATAAATAAAAAAAAATATATTTAAAAAAAAAGAGAAAAATGTAGCAATTTAACATATGGAATATCTAGAATATAATAACATAATTTAACTCCTCAGTTGAAGTATAAAGAGTATCCAGTTCATTAAATTATTCAGTAATATGCTGAATATTTTTTTTTAAAGAAAAATTTGAGATTAGTTAAATTGATTCTTTCTGGTTAAAATAACAAAAAACTCCAATTAGTGTTGAAAAAGGAGATTTATTGCTGTAATTAAGATCTTTCAATAAGAACAAAATGTTTTGTTTGTTTTCTGTTAATACCAAAAATATATAAAGTTTCTGTTCATTCTTTAAAAACAAAATTTTAAAAAAGGAAAGAAAAATAGAAGAAAAAATAAAAAAGGGAAGAAAAATATGTGCATGGCTTTCTTCAAAATTGAAATAGAACATAAAAGAAAACCTTAGCCAACTCTGACAGCCTAACAGTCAACTTGATACTTCAGCCTGTCATCAAACCTATCAGCAGATGCTATTAAAGGAACCATTTAATTCAAGCCATAAAGTGAGCACTTTCAGGAGTCATCTAGTCCTCTTAGGGCAGCGGGGACTCTTGCAAGTGGATATGTTTTGAGTTTCCTTTGCCTACTTCTGCCATTCTTTCACTGAATATGTAATTTCTGGTTTCAAATTTGTGAAAAGTTTTTATTTAGCATAACAATAAAACAAAATTCAGATTTGTCCAATATTCAACTGCAAACCATCAATGGCAAATTGTTCCCATTTATATATTCTCGTTCATTCAAAATATGCATTCTGGTTGGTATAGGTGATACTACCATATCATGGTACAAGGTAATGTATAGTTTCAACATAATACTGGTGATGGCAGCCATCATATGAATCTACCATCCATATTTCAGTTATAGTAATCAGTGTCCCCTTCTCTGCCAGTATGTTGTGCATCAGTATCTACTCCCTCCAAAAGTTTTGTTTTTCACTCTTGGCTAGTTAACTTTTATCACAGTACACAGACTTGAAACCCCAGATGCAGATTGAGAAAAGAAAACTGACCCTCAAATTATTCATCGTCTACTTGTCTTACCTCATTAAAAGATTGAGTTTATCTTGGTCCACTACTGTGTGTGTGTGTGTGTGTGTGTGTGTGTGTGTGTTTTAATCTTTATAAATCTTTTTTTACATTTTTAAAAAATGAAATATACTGAAGAAAGGATGAAGGGAACCTATTTAAAGGAGTCTCTTAACTACTGCGTTACCTGGTCAGAGGTTGGTTTTCTTCTGTCCAGATGGCAACATTGCCACCAACCCAGATGCCACTAGCTTCTTACAACAATCACATCCATCATCTCCTTTTTTATTACTATTACTGAGTAAATTACATATTGTCCCTCAGTGTACCTCTTTCTTATTTTCATTATTATCATTATTTTTGTGCCAATCATTCTTCTCTAGAATGACTCAAACATTGTTAATACCACTAAAGACCATATTTGCATGGCAACCAGTTGGCCCAGGTTCTAGTATGATCTCTTGCCCTTTTAAGAGTAGGGGTGAATGAAGGGTTCATACATGGAGTGATGGCTACTTACATGGCTTCTGCCATTATTTAGATCAAAGGCCTATCATTTGACTTGCCCTATTACTCATTATTGTGTGTTCCACTTATGTTGGTGATGTAGCTGTTGCTACTGTTGTATCAAATTACCACAAATTTAATGACTGAAAGCAATATAATTTTATCTTACAGTTCTGAGGTCAGAAGACCAATACAGGTCTTATGGGGCTAAAATCAAGGTGTTTTTAGACCTGTATTCATTTTGTATTCTAAGGAAGAATCTATTTTTGTCCCTTTTGCAGTTTCTAGAGGCTGCCTGCATTCCTCAGCTTGTGGCCACATTTCTCTGAGTTCTGTTTTAATCATCAGGTTTTTTACTGCCTCTGACCATTTGATAACCAACATTATGATTAATTGTGCCCACTGAGATAATCCAGGAAAATCTCAAGGTCCTTAATTTAATCACATCTGCAGATTTGTTTCCCATATAAGGTAACATATACAGAGTTAGGGGATTAAGACATAACATCTAGGAAGTGGGGCACTGTTCTCCCTGCCACAGTTTCAAATGTGAGTCTCAGCTTTTTCTTTGTTTGATTTGTTTACTTTGTCTTTTTTATATCAGGAGACATGTTGTCATTTAAGTGATTGGCAGGAACCAGAAAATAATATTTTATAGCCATCTCCTACTTTTTTTGCCCCACTTTTTTTTTCAATCTACCCTGCAATGCACATTCTACGTATTAAAAAGCAGTGCACATGGGTTTAGATTGACAATCATATTCATAAGAAAAAAAAAAAAAGCTTCTCTTTATATCAAGTATATCTACTTAAAAGCTAAGAGAGGATATGCTTTTTTTTTTTCTTTTCTGAAGGTAAGGAAACCAACATAACATAGTTAAATTTTATGATTTTTAGTTACCAATTTCAAATGGCCAGACATTCTGGGGCCTATATGTATGTAAATATGAGACAGGAGCATGACTGTTTGAGGAAGAGGTCAGCTCAAACAAGCCATGGTTTCCCTTCAGTTATTAAGTTATTACCCTTACCTGGTCATAACATTCCCTTGAGATTAGTTACAAAATTCCCAAGGGATACAGAACTAGTGTTTATTTTCTAGTGTAGCTGCACTTCATCATAGCCAGTTACTCATTACTTGATAAATAATGTTGACAGTGAGATACAGATGCTCAATTCAGTACATCACCCTGGGGTGGATTCTCATTTACCATTGATCCAAATGTATTTATATCCAAATTTCTAATAGTTCTTTGAGTTAATGTTGCAAGGTGGATTTAATGAAAAATCAAATTTTTAGATACCCCTGATATTACAGGAAAGATGATCAAACTAGCTACTAACCCCTTTTTCTTAGTATCTTTCAATAGATTTTAGAAATCCATGTTGATTATCATTTCAAATATTGGCTTTCTGTATTTTCTCTCTCTCCTCACATTCTTGGATTCCAGTTTTCCATGTTTGAGACCTTTCACTGATTTCCAGAATACACAGGGTGGCTAAGAAATTCACAGAATGAAGGGGAAGAAGGGTTTAAAAAAAACAACTATTATTTCTTTTCAATTTATTTATCTTTAACCCTAATGCACTTTAAAAATCTTTCAATAAATTTATTTATACACTCAAAAACATGTTTAGTTTATCCCTCAAAGTGCAGCTTTCACCTCTTCATTGTCTGTAAATTTCTTCCCTTGAAAATGTTTTCATGTTTGGGAACAAGCAGTAGTCAGATAGAACCGGGTCTGAACTATCAGAAGGGTGGTTTAATGCTTGGAAGCCACAGTCATAAAGAGTAACCAACCAACATTGCTCCTATATGTAAGCAGGTTATTGTACAAAAGTTCCACCCTTTTGGTCCATTTTCCTCTTGTTTTTTCCTTCACAGATTCTTTTACCTGTTTCAGCAATAGTACTCTCCAGTTACGATGACACGTTCATCCTAGTAATTAATCAGCAGGACCCTCCATATTCCAAAAACGGTAACCATGATTTTTCCAGCTGATTTCAACACTGTAAACTACTTAGGGATGGCATGTGCTTTTCATGTCAATGCATGGGCACCTACTTTGACTCAGGCTTATAATGATGAATCCAAGTTTCATCTCCAGTGATAATCCAGTTAAAAACTTCATCTTTGTTGTCTCTGCAGAGGTTCAAAAACTGTCATGAACACTCTGTTGTTTTTTAATTTTTATTTATTTATTTATTTATTTACTTATTTTTGACAGAGAGAGAGCGATACAGAGACAGAGACAGAGACAGAGAGAGAACTGAACTTGGGGAGCTCCCAGTTTAGCATATGGTTCCGCATGAGCCGGGGCAGGATCCCCGGTCCTCGGGGCTGCAAAGTGAGCGCTTAACCCACAGAGCGATCCCGGCTTCCCCTGTTTTTGAATGGGCATGAGCATTCTTGGTATCCATGTTGCACTGTTTTTGACTTTCCTAGATGATGACAAAGAATTTTGTAGGTGATACTCCAACCTTTTCTGTAAGCTACTTTTTATTCTGTCTGGCATCTTCCACTACAAGTTTTCAACTTTTTTGACAGTGTCTGAGGAAGTGGCCACAGCAGGGCATCCCAGACCGAAGTCATTTTTAATCAACTCTCTGTCTTGCTTGAGAAAGCTGTGCCACTTGTAAAGTACGGATTTCTTAGGGCAACAGTCCCGGTAAACTGCTAGCATCTCTTTCAAAATGCTTTGAGGTGTTTTTCCTTGTATTGTGAGGAACTTAATAATGGCATGAACTTAAATTTCATTCATACTTGGGGTTTTCTTCATGTTTGATGTGCTTTTTTGGCAATATCTGAAAGAACAGAAATGCAAGTAGGTTTAAATTTGGCACACATGATAATAATAAGTCACACAATCAAACTGCACTAGTACTCCCTCATCTTTGATAACACCACGACACTTCATTCCATGAATTTCTTGGCCATCCCTCATATTCTAGTCATCTCTCTCTCTCTCTCTCTCTCTCTCTCTCTCTCTCTCTCTCTCTCTCTCTCTCTCT
>PVKE010045135.1:0-12730 GCA_004027555.1 Craseonycteris thonglongyai | reverse complement strand
AGAGAGAGATACAGAGACAGAGAGAAGGGGGAGGGCCCAGAACAGTCTCCATAGTTGCACATCATTGGTTTTTCCACATAGTTTCCACAGGTGGGCGCGGGGCTGCACAGGGCAGAAACTGGGTTGGGGTCCTTACCCCAGTGAGAACCGAACTGGGGGCACTCCCCAGTTTAGCATATGGGTCCACACGGGCTGGGACCGGGATTTGATCCTCGGTCCCTGGGGCTGCAAAGTGAGCGCCTAACCCACTGAGCCATCCTGACTTCCCCTCTGTTTGGTTCATTATATTTTCTCTTTGTTGAAGTGTTCTCTGAGTTCCTTTTTGTACTTTCAAGTTTTTTGAGCATTTCTTCGAATTCTTTATCAGGCAAATTACTTGTCTCCATTTTGTTAGGATTTTCCTCTGGATTTTTTTCTTATTCATTCATATGGGACATATTCTTCTGTACCCCTCCCCCCACTGTGTGTGTGTGTGTGTGTGTGTGTGTGTGTGTGTGTGTGACTTTATATGTGTGTTCCTGTGCATTGGCTAGCTCTCTCTCCCAATCTTGAAAGAGTAATCTCTGTGTAGACTGTGTGCTGAATGTTATTAGCAGGCTGGAAGTAGTCAAGGCAGCTGTGTGTGGTGCCTGGCCTTAAGGCGTGGGTTAAGGGTGGGGCAGTCTGGTGCGCATGCTTCCTTGCCCTTCTGATCTGGGACTACCTGATGTAGACATGGCTACTCAGATGGCTCCTGGCGCCCTGTTACTTTAACTGTCAGAGCAGGGCCTGGGTGGGGTTGCTTTGCATGTTTGCCTCTCAACATGCCACCAGCTCTGCTCTCTCTCTGGGCTGTGCAGCTCCTTGCACACTCAGCTGCACCCGTCATTCCACCTGAGCAGGTCTGCACTAGTGCCCTATTGCTTTAAAAGTCCACAGAGCAGGATCTGGGCAGGGCCACTGAGCATGCCTATCTCAGTGTCCTACTAGCTCTGCCTTTTCTTTGGGTAAGGTGGCCTTGTATGCAGGCAGAGCCATATTATGCTGGTACTGCAACCTCTCTGGAGGGGTAGACCTGCATGTAAATAGCAGCACCCCACTCACTCTACACTGGGTGGCCTTGCATGTGGGTACTACAGTTTTGTTAGCTCAACACTCTTAAGAGTCAGCCCTACATGAGCACAGTAGCACCCCACTCTCTCTACACTTTCTCTGGACAGGGTAGCCTTGCAGGTGGGCACCACAACTTTTTGCTAGTTCTACATTCTCCCCAGGCAGGGAGTCCTGAGTGCATGCAGCCCAGTTGTTGCACGAAGCAGCAGCCAGCTCTACCCACTGGATCAGTGTCCAGGTCGAGGGGTACATTGGGTGCATGCTGTGGCACCCTCGTTTCTGCTGGATCAGTCTCCAGGAGGGGTGGCTAGGGATGCACTTCAGTGCCCTGCAGGTCGGCCAGAGAACCTGGATGGAGCTCCTGCCTGTGATGCACATGCCAGGCAAATGTCAACAGTGGTCCTCACTGGTTCCTCTGGTCCTAGGATGTTCCCTCAGCTCCCGGGGAGCTCTCGTGGTTCTCCAACCTTCTCTGCAGTCCCTCTCTTGCTTGTGCAGAAGCTGTTCCATTGGCTCACAGTTGTCTCAGGAGGAATTGCTCTAAATACAAGGGCTGTCCAGAGAAAATACAGCCATTGTCGAGATGAGAATGGTTACATGGCTGAATGCTTTCCAGAGACCTCATATAAGTTTACATTCAATGTGTTCTTAGAAGGGGGCGAGCTCAGCATCCTCCTGTACCACCTTAGACCTGTGCCTCAAATGTGTCTTACTTGTACTCCTAGCTAAACCTCTGGGTCCTTGTCTTCACAAATTTTTGAGATTTATTAATATTGATCAAAAATATACTTACTAGATTACTCAAGAATGTTCTCCAAACTTACTACTCTTCTAGGTCCTGTCTGAAGATTGACAATGCACATTCTTGAATAAAAAAACCATCTGGATCCATTAAACTCAAGTTGACTGCACAGTGGAAAGGAGGATCTGAACACTTAAATTCCAAATCCTGTGCTTGGTGTGTGCTGTAAGTCTGACAGAGAAGTTGGAGATTTCATTCTCTCACTAAGCAGAAACCTTTGGGCACTGTCCCAAAAGGATTTTCTCTCTGGGCAACAAGACTTTTTGCTTTACTCACCCATGTCTTTTGTACACATTACAGAACTAGACTTCATTCTCTCTGCTCCTTTGGAAACCAACTTTACCACCACCAGATAACGCTTTATTGATCAATCCTTACTCAATGACTCAGTATTACCTGACAAATGAGGAAGGTTGTCCCCTACTGCACAGGAAAAAAAGATAACAGGATGAAGACAGGTCAGATTTCTGATTTTGTTTAAATTGCCTGGAACTGCTCTTTATTTGCAGCCACTGCATACAGATTTCCAAATACAGCCCCTCCTCTGAGTGAATTTTGAACTTGTGAGTTTAGGAGCAGGCAGAGTATCTGGCTGTGGATTATCTGCAGGGCAGCTCCTCCATGGAGGTAAGAATGGCAATCTCCTATTTTCCCTTGAAACTGGTTTACTCATTTGTCATTGTCCTGATAAACATCCACCTTGTTTCTCTCTGTTTATCCACCTTGCATTTACCTCTGTCTCTGACTAGGCAGAGAGCTATTAGTTCTAATGTTCTTCTTGGTGCTACAACAAACAAGCACAGTGCTGGGTGTCTGGCAGACATTCAGGTTGGGTGGAGTGAACTGATCGATGGGCTGACCACCATTCAAAGAACACTACCTAAATCAGATGTGGCCAAAGATGTGATTACCTTCCTGTTACCTTCAGTCCTACCAAACTGTTACTTCCCACTGGAGATGGGCAACAGGCAAGGAGCAGATAGGAAGAGCAAAGGAAATAAGGATTACTGATCAGCTCCTCTCAGCTGGACACAAATCATGAGCTTCACTTAACCCTGAAAATGACTCCGGGCACTAGGAATAACGAAGCCCATCAGAAAGCTTTGTAGAATGAAAACTAGGGTAGGTAGGAGGGGCTGTCCAAGAGACATAAGTGGGAATGTGCACAGTTGGGTCTTTAGACTCCAAACCCATTCATTTGTTCAGATGGTTGAGGGCCTAGGGAGTGCTGGCATTGAGCTAAACACTGGGGACACAATGGACAATCAAAACAGATGCCATTCAGCATCCTTGTAACTTGAAGCTCTAATGAGGACTGAATCAAAGATTCACAAAAGTAAATTATAAACTGTGGAAAGTGCCAGAGAAATTCAGTACCCTTTCTACTAATAGGATATCCTCTCTCTACAAACACGCATGATTTTCAGTCGTCACCTGAACTTAACTGTCTCCACCCTGAAGATGACACTGTTGCTGTTGGAGACGGAAAATACACAATATACAATACTTACATATCCATCATCATTTTGTGCACACAAGTTGAATGACTGTTTCGCCTCCAATGAGAAAACGGCATGACAAATTCAAAATGTGGTTTTATTTTCCTATCTGTTTCAATAAAAGATTCTGAGAACTGATTGACATATCATAAGCTGCCTCTTCCCTATATACAGTATATATGCACTGTTTCTACTTTTTCATTGAACAAGGTGCTACTATCTTTGCTCAAACCAAAGCACAAACGAGGATACCATAAATGAAGGGAAAAAAACGGTGGGTGAGTCTGGTCTTTTTAAATTTTCAGAGAGTAAATGTATCTGTACCACCACATGGGGAAACATTTGCATCCCTCAAGTTAAAAATTCAAGTAATTAGTACCATTAGATTACTTCCAAAAATAGCAAATTTGGAACAATTAGCCATTACTGAGAAGGAAGTTCCTAGTCTTCCCTTTTTTTGGCCGTCACATTGCTATATTGGAAGGTAAGCCCTACAGTACAAATATAAAATGATCAAAGTTGGGGTTTATGGCTATCTTTTGCTAAAACATACTCTTTCAATATATAGCTATAAAAGTACACTGAAAAGGTACTTTGGAGCTCTGTTCAAAATAAGAATTTACTTTTCTACATATAGAATAATGTACACCCACATCAAAGTATATTTGAGGAAAGCTATTACCGTGACTCCAAATAGTTCAAGCATAATATACCGTATTTTTGCTCCATAAGACGCACCTGACCTGCCTGGACCCGCTCTCCTTCCATGCAGTCCCTGCTTTCTGATCTGGCTGCAGGCTTCCCCACGGCATCATTAAGGTCCCCAATGTGCACTCTTCTTTGCAGTATTCGCTCCATAAGACACACACACTTTTCACTCCACTTTTTTTGGGGGGGAAAGTACGTCTTATGGACCGAAAAATACGGTATTGTTTGGTTTTTAAAATACATGTATTCAGTAATGCTCTCTTCTAATTCTGTACTGCAGCGCCTCACCAGTCACTTTAAAAATGCAGCGGGAACTATCTCCCATGAGTTCTTATTGTGTAAATCATCAAGTTTTCAACATAAATTCCTATTACAAAATTTTAATTTAATTTTTAAACTTGGTATGCTAAATTCTTTTATGATCAATGCTTGGAGCTTTTATGAGGCAAATAATGAGATGCTGAAAATTAACTTGTATGTAGCCTGATTTTTAAAAGCAATCATTCCCTCCTATGATAACACTTCCAATCCCAATTCTAGTTTTTTATGGAATAGTGTGAAATAATGCTGACCAAATACATCCAGGGGCAATGAATCAACTGAATGCATACCAAGCCTAGATATCAGACTCTTGGTACTGACTTTAACTAGATCTGCCATAATCCTGTAAGGAAGCACATGATGAAGCTGCTAGTTACAGATTACATCCCGGGAGACTCTCTAGTGGAGTCTAGGCTTACCTACAATCTTTTATTGTATAGTAGGACAGAAATATAAAATAATTGAACTATGTTTCTGATTAAAACAAAAATATTTACTCTCTTCATTAGCAAGACGTTCTTTAAAATATATTTCTCCTCTCTGAACATTTAGCCAAGGAGCAGTAAGCAATTTTCAAAGGTTTATTGCTGAGTCTTCAATACAATAAATACGGTTGTAGAGAGCACACAGCAATGACAGCTTTACATTCACTGATAAGAAATGTATCTGGTTGCAGTGTCCAGTCCACCAGAGGAAAGCTTTGGCATTCATGTACTTTTTGTTCTTGGTAGGAATCACTTCTGCTTGATTTTCATTCTTGGAAAGAAAGTATCAGTGGATGTCCTCAGTTTTATGACATAATGTGAAAGAGGAATGAGACAAAGATTAGCTGCTACCATGGAGTAAATCTGGAATTGGGTCTCCAGGCAGATGGATCTTCCTTCTTGCCAGGTGAGTGTCCAGTGGGCGGCACAGGGACTGGGGTGGAGGCACCCAGGACCCAGGCATGCAGAGCCTCATCTGGAGGTTGTCACTCAGCCCAATACACCACCTCTCAGCTTCAGCTACCACCCCTCCTCACTACCTTATATACTGCTCTTCGTGCTCATGGCCACAGAACTTAAAGAAATCAGTTCCCATGAAAACAAGGAAAAGCAGAGAACTTGACCTAGAGGTGGCCTATGCCACATGCCATTCATTGTCTTATACTATCTCCTGAGCCGTCTGTTGAGATAATCTGTGGATGATGCCTACATTTTGTTCTTCATAGCAGAATTTGCCTTTGTTACTCTTGAAAAGATTTTGTAATGTTGTTTTTCCAAATGACTTTATCAGAAGTAGAGTTTGAAGTCTGCTCCTTCTAGTGCCAATAATGGTAGCAATTTCAGCCTTCTTCTCTTGAATTTCAAATCTACTTAAAAATGGAATGTTTTTCCCTGGCAAATGATTACTTATGTACTTTTTGAGGGATCCAACTGGGCCCTTCAGAAAATACTTCAGACTAAAAGGGGAGGGAGTGCAGGAGAACTAACTTCCTATTGTGCCTTCCGTAAAACATTCTGTTAAAATTAAGAGCTACTTCAAGTGCAAAAGTAAATATTTGTGCAAAGGGCACACTGCAAGGTGCAATCTTAAGACATCCTCTGTTTAAGCATTTTACAATGTTTGACTCTTTAAAACACAAGTCTTTTAAATTATGAAAATGGCAAGTAAGGAGAAGGAAGTTAACATCAGAAAATACACTTTAGAAAAAGTACAGGATATTTTAAAGACAATTTGCTACTTATTTCATACTGTAGATCAAGTAAGTGTTAAATATTCACAGTAATTTCAGAAAAGAAACATTCATGTCTGTAAATCTTCAATCTATTGCATTTTCAACCATTTTTCTGTACATTTACAAAATTTCATTTGTCAGTGCTTTTCTGTAGAATTCCTGGTCAATTCAGTACTCCCCTGTCTGGATCCAGTTATACCTTCAAGGTAGGCTGTAGGATCCCTTTCTCAATGAGATGAGTCTTCAGTGTTTTATATACATTTAACTGCTGTTCTGGTTGAAGCACCAATAGCTGCTGTAGCACTCTGCTGGGATTTGGACCCCTGATAACAAAGCAAAAAAGACAAAGTTCACACTATTTTAAGAGAGCTAAAGGATACATATACTTACAACTTAGAGTAAGCCTGCCTTTAAGTGGAGAGTAGCAATCTCCACAGAATTGAAACAAACAGCTCGTCATCAGAGCTCATGTTAATGCCCTATTTTAGTGTCAACAGTAGGAAAAAAAACATCCCAAACAGTTCTCCATTGAAAGGCATGCAGTTTCAATGTGGTAGAAAATGCACAAACACAAAACCCAGGAACAATACTAGGCAATATAAGAGGTGCAGTCCTAAGTTCTACAGAAATTCTCAAAAGCGCAACCTGAGTTAAGAGATGGGGATATGGGGAAGCCGGGATGGCTCAGTGGGTTAAGCACTCACTTTGCAGCCCTGGGGACTGAGGATCGAATCCCGGCGTGGGCCAGTGTGGACCCATATGCTGAACTAGGGAGTGCTCCCAGCTCAGTTCTCACTGGGGTGAGACCCCGGGGCCCAGTTCCTGCCTGTGGAATGAAACTGTGGAAAACCCAACGATGTGCAACTATGGAGACTGTTCTGGGCCCTCCCCCTTCTCTCTGTCTCTGTGTCTCTCTCTCTTTCTCTCTGTCAAACACAATAAAAATAAATCTTAAAAAAAAAAAAAATTATATCGTCCTAAAAATTACTTAAAAAAAAGAGAGAGATGGGGATAGATAACGAATCCTGAGCTTGAACAAGACAAGGCTCTTCTATCTCACCTCCTCTCAAACAATAAAATAAATCTTAAAAAAAAAAAAAAAAAATTTTTAGCTTCAGAGAAATTTCTGACAATGGAAGGGCATTTTGTTGAAGAAATACCCCTGGGGAACTAGGAATGTTCGAGGGATAAGACACAAAGGTTCTGAGCCTAGCACTGAATTGCTATCTGGGACCTACAGTAGGAGCCACAGACTTTGTTCAAAGAGAGTCTTAGGTAAACCCCAATATGAGAAACAAGTCAAAGTGGATCTGCGCTAGTTGAAAGGAGGACAGGGAGGAGAGGAGTCCTGGTCTCCTCACCCACCTTTCTCAGCATTCCCAGTGGGGAGGAAATGAGCTCAGTAGAAAGACCTGAAGTAAGGAAGGTCAGGGACACAGTGTACTCCCAACAGCCAGCACAGGGGCCTCTCTCCTGCAGTGCCCCTGCACTAGCCCTTCACTGGTACTCTGTCTGGAACAGGACTCCTACCCTCACACCTTTCTCTGCTGTGACACTATTACAGTTGGGACGGCAGCCCCCACTCCCAGGCTCCAGAACGCACCCCATTTGTAAACTGGGGATCAACTGTGTGATCTTCTAAAGTGCTATTTTGTCAAATGTAGAATAAACCTACTGCAGATCTTAATGTGTGTGTGTATGTATACTTACATACATATATATATATTGTTATTGTCCATTTGAATATGAAGAGTATGGTTTACTTTTTGTGAAGAGCAATTATACTTAAATTTATCACTTATGGGACTGTTCAGTTCAAATGGAATTATAGAAGTAGAAAACCCAGCAACAAAGAAATACCTGCTATATAGTGATCCAACAGGGAAAATCTTAGATTAAAAATATTCCACAATACACAGATTTAGCAGTCCCATGGGTCACCTTCGTCCATGTGGCTCAACTCATTTGCCAAAAAATTGCAGCCATGCCTCTCATAGCCACCATCTACTCAAGTCAGGACACAGCTTGTCTTATATTTCTTCAAAAGACTCAGCAATTTTGTTACATAAACCCAGAGTCGGGCCCCACAGAGAAAAGGAAGGCTATTCTAGCAAGTTCAGCTAAATGCAAAATTATGTCCGCAGGTGCTCACAGCCAGTTGCATCCTGGCACTAGCACTGTATTTCTGAGTCTAAATATTTGCTTTCAAATGGCAGGCAACATGGCTCAACATGACTTCTCTCTACAGGGAGAATAGCACATTAAAAAAAATAATAATAATATGAGTTAATGCCCTAAAAGCTGCCACCTTCTTAAAGAGTTCTAAGGATTTAACCACCAATTACTTTTACTCACATACATTAGTAAATAAATCACATAAATGGACTGAATACTCTAAATAAAAAGATTATCAATGGGTTTATAAAGAAACAAACAAAACCTAGCTATCTGCTTGTTAGAAAAGAGGAACACTTTCAACATAAAGATGAAGAAATGCTAAAAATAAAAGTATAGACAAGAAAAAAATACTGTGCAAACACTAACCAAAAGAAGGCTGATGTAGCTATTCTAATATCCAAAATGGGCGTTAAGCAAATAGTATATAAAGATGGATAGTATATAATGACATTAGGAGCTATTCAACAGGGAAATAAATATGACAGTCCTAAATGTATATGCGAGTACATTTGCAATCATAGTGGGAGATTTTGACAAAAAATAGAGTAGATAGAAAAAACAAACCAAAAAATCAGTAGACAAGATTTCGCTAAACTTCACCCAATTGACATATACAACACACCATCCAGAAACTGCAGAATGCACATTTGTTTCACATGCACATTTGTTTCACGTGCACATGGGACATGTAACTGAATAGACAATACACGAGGGCATAAGCAAGTCTCAACAAATGTTACACAAAGGATGGAGAATGAGAAAAATCTACATTTGTTTGAAACTAATTAATACACTTCTAAATAATCCACGTGTCAAAGAAGGTATAATACTGGAAATGAGAAAATACTTGTAATGGAATAAAATACAAATACAACATGTAGGATGAGAATAAAGCAGTACTTAAGAGGAAATTTATAGTCTTAGACGAATGTTAGACAGGAAAGCTGAAAATCAGTAATCTATGCTTTATCTCATGAAGCTTGAGAAAGAATAGCAAACTGTACCCAAAGAACAATGAAGGAATGAAAGAAAACAGTAGACATCAATGAAAAAGAAAACAAATATACAATAAAGTTAACAATGCCAGAATTTGATTCTTTGAAATGATTAACAAAACAGATAAATTCCTAACAAGATGGCCCAAGAAAAATGTGTTAATACAAAAATTCTCATTCTGCTATGAGTAGATTTAAAATGTGTATTTAGCGATTTATAAATAGGCATTTCAATTCAAATAACTCTATGAAGAAAATACATGTTTTCTATGGTACTATTAAAAATTATGGGAAAATAAAGTTAACATGTTGGAGATGTGGTTAGTTTTTACTCCCCAAACTAGGATTTGAGGGCAGATCTAAAACATTAAGGTTAAAAACAAGAATAAACACCCAATATAAAATAGCAGCACCCCTCCACTCACTCCACCCCACCTATCTTCTCTACTCCCCACACAACCATAATCTTCTGGCCTATTCTATTTTTCTCTGTGGCACTTACAGCCACCTAACAAGCTATATTTATTTGTTCTTTACCAACTTCTGCCTCCTCTCCTTCCAACTACCCAATAAGAATGTAAGCTCTGAGGGCAAGGCCTTGGTTTGTGTTGTCCTCAGCTGTAGCTGTGCCTGGAACATTTACCAACTCATAGCTCCGCAAGCAGTAATTGATGGACTGGGTGAATTATTATGTCCTACTTTCAGTGCTTCATATACTCTATCATTGTCATACCCACAGTTGAGAAATTAAATCTTATGCTGTTCCATCCATATTAAGTAGATTTTAACACGGCACTATAAAGACCATGACATATACTATTGTTTTTTTAAGTTGTTCAAGTGCATGTAAAATAACTGTAATCTAACCACACTGCTCAGGGCTCCAGTGTGATGATGCAACAGGGCCACCATTCCCTTTTGATATTAGATTACCACTGACAGAAGAAAGTAACTTATTCAAACTAATGGCTATGGAAACTAGAACTTCATGAAATTCACCTCATGGAACATTGTTTAAAAATCTAAAAGTACCTTATAAAGCTTGTGATGTAGACATGCACAAACGTTGCCATCAAATACTGACAATCAAATCTGTCCATTATCCCGCCATGTCCAGGAATGGTGTTTGCAAAGTCCTTCAGAAGCAAACAAACATATCACAATTTTTCAAGAACTCACCTTCTATACAATTCCTATCTGTAAATGTTTCTTTGGTATCATGGACATTAAGGAAAATACTTTACTATTGGATTTTCCTACTAAATACAAACTTATTAGAACATGTTCAACAGATTAAAAACACATCTTTCCAATATGTCACATTAGAAGAATTACTGAATTGACCTGCAAAATATTCATTAAGTCTAGCACAAACTTTTTTAAATCAAAAGTAATATCAACTATTACTAATCCAATATTGTAATAGCCTACTTTTCCGTTTAAGCAGAAACTATCTGGGGAGCTATTTTAGTGCTGTTGACAGACATACCACTGGTTCTAACTGATATTTATCCTAATAGTTCTTATTCTGAAAAAAACATTTTACTACTATGATAAATATTTCTTCTTTTTTTAAGTGTTGGGGTAAACAGAAAAACAAAATAGTTAACTTGGGACATGTTAGTCCATAATGTACTAAAACAGCTAAATTGAAGGAATGATTAGTAAGCCTCTGCAAATTGACTATACAGATATAGCCACATGTCTTAGTGCCCAGGAAATGACAATGACTAATTCCTCTTCTGGTTTACTCAGGCAACCTGAGAACATCTAAGACGCAATAGCAATTACACCTTCATTTCAGATGTGAAAAAAAAAAAGTCTCAGTATTCAATAAGAAGCATTGAATTGGAGCCCATTAAAGAAAATACCATTCTAAATATAACATTTCTCTGTTTAAAACAATTATTGAGAAATTCTTTGGTTAATTTTTGCCAGCACACTTCCTTCCTTCTCTCCACTGCTAACTGAAGTGGTAAGTCAGTTCCACTGTACTGTGGACAGCCTTTACAGGACACTCACCATGCATGACTGTTGCTGTGGCTCTTTGTGAGTACTATCTCCCCTTGTATGTGGTCAGCGGCTTGAGGACAGGGACATCGTATACACTTCTGTGTGTTGCGTCCCACCTAACACAGTGTCTGCCCCACTGCAAGTTCTCTGTGAGTTCATTTGTCTCCCTGGCTTTGGGGCCCTACATGATCTAACCCCACCAACCGCTGCAGTCTGATTCACTCCCTACCACAGCCACCCTGTCCTTGCGCCCCTTCACATAGGCTAAGTTCCTCCGCTTCCTTGCGCTCGCTGGAACTCTCTTCCTCGGATTTCCCTGCAGGACTCCTTCTCCTCCTTTACTCAGATCTCTCTGTGCATATGCCACCTCCTCAGATAGGCCTGCCCTGTGCCCCTGCCAACATTCAGAAGCTACTCTCAATCTTCACTTAGTGAAGCCATGTGAGGAGAACTGACATAACAGGACAAATATAGAGTGCCAAAAAATATATACACATTTTAAGAAAGAAAAAACTATTAAAATGGTAATACTAATATATGCCAATAATAAAAGATGAATAAAAGTTACTTTTGACTTTTGCGATTATAAGAGGTGTTCAAAGTAGCTACCAACAGTGTCCAGACACTTCTGATTACAGCTAACTACTGCTTAAGCAACGTTGACTAAAGTGTCCACTTGTATTGCTGCACATGCTGCTTCAGTTTATCATGTGTCTCAAACTTATCACAAATACATGAAATTGTTAAGTGTGTTGAGCACTGTACTTCCACAATGCTCTTGAATTTCAAATACCACTTCAAAATGGTCTTGCGCTCCTTGAATGACAAACGTGCTTCTGCCACTTTCTTTCACTGTCCTACCTGTCACATGGTGATGCTAGCATTCATTTGATTAAAACCACCTTTTGAGCGAACAGCATACTACACACTGCTACTGTAATTTAATTCAACCTCGAAAAGTAATACATATATAACATCTCTTAAAATGGGTATAAATTTTTTGGCACCCCTGCTCGGTATATGTCACTTTATGAGGACTTAACAGAACAAAACAAAATAAAACAAAAGATAATTTTAAGTACCGTATTTTCCGGCGTATAAGACGACTGGGCGTATAAGACGACCCCCTAATTTTACAGTTAAAACATAGGTTTAGGCCTATATTCGCTGTATAAGAAGACTACAGCTTCGGAAGTGGGGGGGGGGGTAGTCTTATACAGCGAATATAGGCCTAAACCTATGTTTTCACTGTAAAATTAGGGGGTTGTCTTATACGCGCAGTCGTCTTATACGCCAGAAAATACGGTATATAGAACAGGGATCAGCAAACCATGTCCCACAGACCAAATCCAACACAGTGCCTGTTTTTGTAAAATAAGTTTTATCAAAACCCACCTTTGACTGA
>PVKE010045134.1:0-12734 GCA_004027555.1 Craseonycteris thonglongyai | reverse complement strand
AATCACCAAATTATTCAGTGTGTCCATAGGTCTCTGTGTCTTTGTAACTTTCAGTTTTATATTCCACATATAAGTTAGGTCTTATTTTTCCTAGCTCTGGCTAGAACTTCCAGAACTATTTTGAACAGCAGTGGTGACAGGGGGCATCCCTATCTTGTTCCTGATTTTAGGAAAATAGGCTTCAGCTTTTCCACATTCAATATAATATTTGCTGAGGGTTTGTCATATATGGCCTTTATTATATTGAGGTACTTTCCATCAATTCCCGTGTTATTCAGTGTGTCTATCACAAATGGGTGTTGTATCTTGTTGAACACTTTTTCTGCATCAATTGAGATAATCATGTGGTTTTTATCCTTTGTTTGTTTTATGTGCTGGATTACATTGATTGATTTGTGTATGTTGAACCATCCTTGTGCCCCTGGGATGAATCCCAGTTGATCATGGTGAATAATCTTTTTAATGCATTGCTGTATACTGTTAGCTAAAATTTTATTTAAGATTTTTTTTTAACTGAACAAGGACCTCACCGCATTTGGGAAGCACACCCCAGTTCAACATGTGGGTTCGGTGGGCCAGAGCCGGGATTCTATCCTCGGTCCTCGGTGCTTCAAATCGAGCGCCTAACCTGCTGAGCCATCCGGGCTTTTCCTATTTAAGATTTTTCTGGAGTAGTTTGAGGAAGATGGGCCTTAGTTCTTCTTTGAATGGGTGGTAAAACTCATTGGTATAACCATCTGGTCAAAGCCTTTTCCATTTGGGTAGGTTTTGGATAGTTGTTTCAAGTTCTGTACTATTGATTTCTCTATTTAGGTTATACAAATCTTCTTGGTTCAGTTTAGGTAAACTATACAATTCTAGAAATTTGTCCATTTCCTCTAGATTGTCAGATTTGTTGGCATAGAGTCTTTCAGAGTAATCTCTTATGTTTGTTTGTATTACTGTAGTATCAGTTGCGATATCACCCCTATCTTCCCATATTCTGGAAATATGAGATTTTTCTCTTTGCACTTTGGTGAGCCTAGCCAGTGGCTTGCCAATTATATTGATTTTTTCAAAGAACCTGCTCTTTGTAGCATTAATTTTATGTTGTTTTACTGTTCTGAATTTCATTAAGTTCTGCTTTAATTTTTATTAATTATTTTCTTCTGCTGACTTTGGGGACATCTGTTCTTCTTTTTCTAGCTCTATAAGATGAGGCGTGAGGGTGTTTACTTGTAGTTTTTCTTGTTTCTTGAGATAGGCTTGTAATGATATAAATTTCCCTCTTAATACTGCTTTTGCTCTGTTCCAGAAATTTTGATATGTCATATTTTCATTGTCGTTAGTTTCTACAAATTTTTAAATCTCTTGTTCTACTTCCTCTTTGACCCAGTCATTTTTTAATAGCAGGTTGTTCAATCTCTACGTATATGTAGTTCTCTCTGCACTTGATCTTTTGCAATTGATCTCTAGTTTCAACACTTTGTGGTCTGAGAATACACTTGGTATGATTTGGATGCCCTTAAATTTGGTGAGGTTGGATTTAAATGTCAGGATATGGTCTATCCTTGAAAACGTTTCATGTGCACTAGAGTAAAATATATAGCCCTATAAATGTCAATTATGTCCATTTCCTGTAATATATCATTTAGAGCTGCAATTTCCTTATTTATTTTCTGCTTGGATGATCTGTCCAATGTTGTCACGGGAGTGTTTAGATCCCCTACTATAAATGTATTTTTGTCAAATTCTCTTATCAGATCTGTTAGTAGTTGCTTTATAAATTTTGGTGCTTCCTGATTGGGAGCATATACCGTATATTGATGAGTATCATGTTTTTTTGATGCATTATCCCTTTTATCAAAATGAAGTATGCATATTTATGTCTTATTATTTTTTTTATCCTGATGCCTATTTCATCAGAAATCATTATGGCCACTCCTGCTCTTCTCTGACTGCCATTTGCTTGGAGTATTATTTTACATCCTTTTAACCTGAGTACATTTTTGTTTTTGTGGCTGAGATGTAGTTCTTATAGGCAGCATATGGTTGGATTTTGTTTTTTAATCCAGTCTGCTACCCTGTGCCTCTTTATTGGTGAATTCAGTCTGTTAACATTCAGGGTGGTGATTGATATATGAGGATATCCTGTACCCATTTCTTCTTTCCTTTTTATTTTTTGGTTGTCCCAACTTTTCTCCATTTATTTTGATTTCTTGATTCAGGCCAAATAGCCTCCTTCAATATTTCTTAGAGTACTGGTAGTTTGAGCTGGATAATTCCCTCAGCTTCTGCATATGTGAAAAACCTTAATTCCTCCTTCATATCTAAAGGTTAATTTTTCTGAATAGTTCATTCTTGTCTGAAAATTTCTCTCTTTTATTATTTTGAAGATTGGGTTCCACTCCCTCCTGGCTTGCAGAGTTTCTAATGAGAAGTCTGGTGACAACCTGATAGGTTTTCCTTTGAAAATAATATTTTATTTTTCCCTGGCAGCCTTTAGCATTCTTTCTTTGTCTTTGTTTTTTGTCATCTTCAGAACAACGTGCCTTGGAGAAGATCTGCTAGGGTCTAGGTAGTTAGGACTCCTGATTTTCTCTTGAATTTGGGGTTCTCATTCTTTCCATAGGTTAGGAAATTTTTCATCCACTATTTGTTTTAGTAGACTCCGAGAAGATTTCATCTTGCTTCCTTCTGGTACTCCTATTATTCTAATAATGTTCTTTCTGATGAAGTCAGAGAGTTCTTGTAGGGCTCTTTCATTTCTCTTGGTTCTCATTTCTCTTTCTTCTTCCCTCTTTGAAATGTCCATGTTTCTATCTTCGATTTCACTCATCATTTCCTCTAGCTGGTCAGTCCTGTTTGTTATGCTGGTCGTTTTTTGTTTTTTTTTTTCAGTTCTCCCATTATGCCCTTCATTTCGAGGAGTTCCTTTTGGTTCTGCTCTAACTTCTCAATTTTATTGGTAAAGTACTCATTTTGCTCAGACAATTCCTTGTTGATGTCATTTAACTGTGTCTGGGTACTTTGCCAGCATTTACTGAGCTCTCTGAGTGTCTTGAGTATTTCAGCCCTGAATTCTGTTTCACTTAGTTTTTTTTAATATATTTTTATTTACTTATTTATTTTTGACAGAGAAGGAGAGAGAGAGAGAGAGAGAGAGAGAGAGAGAGATACAGAGAGGGAGAGAGAACTGAACTAGGGGAGCTCCCAGTTCAGCATATGGTTCCGCACGGGCCGGGGCCGGGACTCGATCCTCAGTCCCCGGTGCTGCAAAGTGAGCACCCAACCCACTGAGCCATCCCAGCTTCTCCTGTTTCACTTAGATTTGATTCCAAGTGTGCAAGCTCCTTTTCTAAAGAATGCCCCTAATCTTCTGGAGTGGCTTTGGATTCTGAGGTGTGCATTGTCTTTGATGTGGTTCTTTTTGCTTTAGGCATGAGTATGATTTCCCTCTGGAAGTTTACCTATCAGATGGACTTCTCTTTATTGTTTCTTATGGGCTCAGTTGTGGGAGGAGGAGATTTAGTGAAAGGGTTGAGGAAAGCAGTCAGTTTCTGTGTCCTGGGGTTTCTATTCAGGTTGCTGTTTTGCTGTTAGAAGGAAGGGTAGTGAAAGTGTGGACGGGGGATGGGGGTGTGTGAGTAGGAGCTGGGGTGGGCCTGAGACACAGTAGCAGATTCCTCTTTCAGCAGGAGTGCTGGTGGTTCAGTGTGGGCAGAGAGCACAGCAGCTCAGGTATTTCTCCCTTCTGATCCACTGCTTTTACTTTAATTATGTCTGTGAGCTGGGCCTGTTGGGCGGCAGCACAGTGGTGGTGTGGGTGGGAGCTTGGTGGAGGCTTGGTCAGCTGTGTGGGTGGGGCACAGCTGCGTTCTGGTCAGTGGTGTACTGAAAGCCCAGTCTGCTGCGTGGGCGGTGGCGCAGCCAAGGCCTGGTCAGTGGTGCAGTGGTGGTGGTGGCTCTGGCCGCAGTTTGGCTGGCAGCGGCAGCTCGGCAGGTGGCTCAGCTGGGTCCCAAAAACCTCCCTCAGGTCAAGCTGCTTTTACTTTAAGCGTGTCTAATGCAGCCGAGCCTGCTGCCTCTTTTGGCTGGCAACTGTGCCCCCCGGGCTGCAGCTGGTGGCTCCGCTGGTTCTCTCAGTCCTCCACTGAAGCCACTTGCCCTCACTCCAAGAGCTATGTCTTCAAAAGGTGCTCCCTAACAGTCAACTCTAGGAGCTTAGCTGTATCTCCTGTGTAAATCAGGGGTGCCAAGCTGCTGTGGGCTTGTGCCTTGCTCTCTCCCTGCCCACCCTAGAAGTGCAGCTGCCCTGCTCCACAGTCCGTATTTCACCTCAGGCTCCATGATCTGATTAGGGCACCATGTCACCCCTTGAGTTCAGATGTTAAATTGTCCACAGTTTGGGGGGGCTTCCACCCTCCTCAGGTCCCGGCTTCCAGCATGCCCTTGATCTAGCTCCACTTTGACCATAGTGCCCCAATCCCCCTTTTTTTGCCAGCCCCGGGCCACAGTCTACATCTCTGGCCCCAAACTGCTCCTTCCCCTTTTCTTTCCTGCTCTCCCCCTTTTCCTCTAACCTTTGGGTGTTACTCTGCATTCTGTGGTTCTCTCAGTTGAGGGTGCTTCTCAGGGTTTTTCCAGTGGATTCCCCTTTGTTCATAAATCCCTTACCAGGTAGGTATCGAGGTTTTCCTCTCATGCTGCCATCTTTTTTCTGTCTGGGTTGATTTTTTAAAGGGATAATGTATTTTTGGATGGATTTTATTTATAATTCAGAAAAACTTAAAGTTATTCTTCCCAAAGCCTCCATGAAAATGTGCAACCCTTTTTGATATGTATTGAGTTACAAAACTTTCTTCTATGACATCTTTGAGTTTCTCCATTTTCTAATACCCCAGTAGACCTTAGAGTCTGTCCTCTGTCAAGACACCTGCTGCTGGGACTGCCAGTCCTCATATATCTTCCCTTATTTCTATTCATAGTGTGTACTACTCATAACTCTAAAAGACTATTTGATGCCCCACATTGTTTAATATTTACATGATCCCAACACCTGAGAGAATTAGCACATGTCCAAAGCCCAAAAAATATCCAGATGAAATGACAGGCCCTGATCATTTTTTCATAAGTTCTATTTCTCACTCTTACCTATGTCTCTCTTGGGATCCCTGGGAATTTTGTAGGTATTTTAGAGTTTGCTTTAAAATGTTACTTTCAGGTTTGTGTTCGCCTCTTAATATAACGACATTTGCTGAGCCCTCAGAGAGTGCGGGGTCCTTAGAAGGGTGCCATGAGAAGATAGAAAAAAAGCAAACATACCATTCTAATACCTCAGGAATCAAGTCACTGGGAATTTAAGATGGACTGAGGGAGACAAAACACACACAAATACCACAGGTGCATTTTGAAGCCACAAGTGCAACATGAGTATGAATTGTTTATGTAAGGAGGGACTTAAAATAAATGGGATCATGGTTGGAAGGAGGTAGTCATCTCTATTGAGACCTTCAGAGGAGTGATTAGCATGAGTACAAGAACATTTCCTATGAGGACTCTCAGAGACTTTTGTGAGGAAATGCACAATGCAAAAAACAAGTTTGTCTTCTGGTAGAGTTATAGGACAATTACTGCTACTACTCATTAAATGTTTAATTTGTGCTCATGTAAAATTAATGGAATAATCAGTGATCAAGAGAATACAAACTTTAAGGAATGTCAGGATAACTCAACAGGTTGAGCACTTGCCTTGCAACCACGAGATCTGGGGATCGAATCCCGGCCCAGGCATGTGCAATCTCATATGCTTAACTGCAAAGCAACTAGTAACCTCTGGTATGGCTAAGCAGGAGGCCCCCAGTTCAGTTCCCACCTAGCACAGCCCCATATCCACCTGTGTGGAATGAAACTACATCACAACTAATGATGTACAATTAATGGAGACTGCTCTGGGCCCTCCCCCATTTTCTCTCTCACTCACCTTCTCTCAAATAATAAAATAATTGTTTAAAAACAAAGAAAAAAAATAAACTTTAAAGAAATACAATCATGTAGTATCACATGTATGACCACAGATTGCAGTTTAGTTAGGGAGGTGGTAGTGTGTGTGTGTGTGTGTGTGTATGTGTGTATGTGTGTGTGTGTGTGGATATGTATGTGTGTGAGAGAGACAGATAGACAGAGAGCAATGGAGAGGGAGAGAGACAAAAAGAAACAGAGATAGAGAAACAGAGAAACTTCATAATAGAGCAAGGTCTGGAGTTTAGAGGAATGTAGGTGAATAGTAAGTTAAGTGAGGAAAAGTACAAAAAAACTAAAAGACTGTGTTCAAAGAGGGTTCATACTTCTAGATCTTGCAATTGAATTATTTACCTTCTAAAGGGATTTTTCAATGAAACCTTGGATGTTTTTGCTCTTGAACACTAAAATATATTATTTACATTTGAAAATAGAATTTTCCCAGAAAATAACATTTTTTCAAAATGCTAAATTCTTGACTTCTAGATATGTCCAATTTTTCCACATATTTGTTGTCTAATTAGAATGCCAAGTCACATCATAAAACTAAATAAGTAGAGATTTACAGTAAATTATTTAAGAGATTTACATCCTCACATTAGCATTTGGCTTAGCTGTATTGTGATGGTGGAAAGCCTGGCATAAGAGCTTCCTTGAGTACCAAGTAGCAAGCCTGAGGTTCCTTTTCTGCAAGAGAATTATCTAGTGGCCGTCATTACAGTTATGCAAGAGGCTTAATTTTATACAGAAATATTCTCTGGCAGAAATTTCACAGCCTCTGTTGACAAATCGAAGTGTATACAGGTCCCAGCTACTAAATACCACCAATCAGCTAACAATCATCAAATATTTATTATGTCTTAACCATGTATCCAGCACCAAGCTAGAAACAAGGAAGCTACAAAAGAAGAGATATACACAATCTCCTAAAAATACTTTACAATTGAGTTTGGGCAACAGGGCCAACACACCTAAAGTAGCTAAAATAAGGACAAGGTTATATCTTTTGAAATATCATGTTGGTGGGTAGTAAGTACTTCAGAAAAGAGAGCGCTTAGTCAGATCAATAGATTGGTGATTTTTTCATGAAAGAATTGGAAACTGTCTTCTTAAAAAAGATTTATTTTATTGTTTTTTGACAGAGAGAGAGAGAGACAGAAAGAGACAGAGAGAAGGGTTAGTGGCCAGTGCATTCTCCACAGTTTCATGCCATTAGTTTTCCACATAGTTACCTTCCATTTGTAGATTTAGGGCTGTACAGAGTGGGAACCTGGCAGGGGGCCTCCCACATGAAAAGCACATCCCAGTTCAGCACATAGGTTTACATGGGCCAGGCCAGGATCGGGACTCAATCCTCAGTCCTCGGAGCTGCAAGGTAAATGCTCAGCCAACTGAGTCGTCACAGCATCCCCAGAACTTTGTCTTATAACTTAAAAGATAGGTAGATTAAAAAGGCAGAGTGGGGAATGCTGGGATGGCTCAGCAGGTTAAGCATTTGCTTTGCAGCCCCAAGGTCTGAGGATCAAGTCCCAGCCCTAGCCTATGTGGACCTATATGCTGAACTGGGGTGTGGCTCCCAGATTGGCTCTCAAAGAGGTGAGCTTCCCATGTCAGAGGGCCCCAGTTTAGCCCCAGCTCATGGGAACGTGCCTCTCATGTGGAAGGCCCCCAGCCCAGTTCTCATCCTGCATGGCCCCTGCCCACCTGTGTGGAACAAAACCATGTCAAAAACTGATGATATACATCTATGGAGACTGCTCTGGGCTCTCCCTCTTCTCTCTGTCTCTGTCTCTATCTCTTTCTCTATGTCAAAAACAATAAAAAAAAGAAGCAGAGTGAAAAAAAGACATCCATTTATACTGAGAATAATTCAAAGGACAGCAAAGAAGAAATCTGGTATTTTTATACTGCAACAAGGAGAACAGTTGGATTTGTATGGAAGAAATGTTTGAGATCAATAGAAAATAAATTAGGTAGGGCTATATATTCAAAGGACCTTGAAAACCAGGTCAGACATTTTGAGTTCCATATATTGAGAAATGGAGGACCATTGCAAGATAGGAGTGTAGCATGATCATTAAGACAGCATTCTAAGAAGCTGAATATGATACTGACATATGTTATAGAACAGAAAGAGTTTGTCTACCCAGCACTAGCAGAGCCAAACATCAAACACTAGGAATTGTGGTGAATAAATATTGGCTATTTTATGAATGACATTATCCAGAAGAATAGGAAGCTAATGCTCAAATCCCTTAATTCTCTGATGATGTTTAGGTTACAGAGTACCAGTATATAGGGAAAAGTTATAAGACACATTTTGTTAGGGGTTCTGAGTCATGCTGGGAGCTGACTGGTCAGAGGTGACATAAGGGTAACAAAGCCTCTCTTCAGATCTTGAGGACAGATCTGTAGTCTTTTCCAGAGTCTCTCTGTTCAGCCTCATGGGAAAGTGGCCTGAGGGTCAATGTACCTTAGGGCTCAGGAACTAAAACATAACTTGGGTCAAGATGTTTTCTTTAGCATGCCAGGTGTCTGGACCACATGACCATTAGTCAAGTTGGGACTACTGTTTTCTGTTGCTTAAGGGGTAGCTGATTATCTGGGTGAAAGGCTTTGTCTAGGAAGAGTATGAAGAGAGGGAGATATGATTTCTAGATCTAGGATTTAAAACTATATTTAATCAAAGTCATAAGAACCATTGGTTTCATATACTGGGGGGTACCCCCATAATAAAATTATCTTCTGGAGGGAGGGCCCCTTGCAGTACAGGCTTCCTCTGTAGGTGAGTGTTCTCAGAACCCATCTACACCAGTGCACAAGCTGATGTTGTTATGAGAGGCTGCATTCGACTTCCGTGAATTTTTTGAAGATTCTTTCAATATGGTTGCCCATTTCATGATGGGTGATTTACACAAACAACATGTGGCATGACAATGCACTTGTTTACACCGTATTGAGTAGTTACCAGTTTTGACCAAACATGTCATGATCCATGTGGCTTATGCTTCCAATTCAACTGATCTTGCCCCAAGTATGGTAACTTTCTTTTTGTTTGCCCGGAAGAAATTAAAAAAGTGCTTAAAGGAAAACATTTTGCCAGCTGTAAGAAGTGGGGAAAAAAATCCACAGAAGCACTAAAAGGCATGAAAACTACAAATTCAAAAGTTGTTTTGAGTAGTGGAAAAAGCCTATCGACGGGTCCATTGCATGAAACAGAGAGTACTTTGTAAGAATGAATACACACTTTTTATAAATGAAATCTAGTTTTTGGAGAGTCCCTCCTCATACAGGACAGCTTAGAGAGGGGAGAGAAAGGTATGTAAATATTACCATAGCTAACATATTTGACTTAAATGTTATCTGTCAGAGAAATCATGCAGGCCATTCCCAAATAAAGTGCTATGTTCCATTGGTAGAGGCATCATGTGCTTGCCTCAGTGGAAAAAAAAAATCTCTTTTCTCAATTTTTTTCTTTTTTAATTTTCCACATACCTTTTATTTCAATTATTACATTCACAAACAATATATGGGAAAAACTGGCTCAATTTTTATAAAAAGCCTCTTTAATCTTCTTCTAGCCTTAAGGAATTACTGCTTTCCAAACCTCTCTTGTAATTGCATATTATCATGTGAAATTTCATCAGTTAAATATGAGAAAAGTGTGTGTCACTTTTGGACCAAGGATTTTAGAAATGGGTGTTTCCTCCAGCCTCTCTCTCTTCTTACTGTCTGGATGCAAAACTCAAGGATATGGCAGGGATCAGAAAAGCAAGGAACCTGTGTAGCTATATGGGAGAAAGTAACCCACTGACCAAGTCTCTCCTTGGAATATCTTAATTTTGATTAGGTTTCTATAGATGTTCTTTTAGAAATTACCATTCCTTTTTATTAGAGTGACCTCTGAAATTTTCTCCATCTAAGGTTTATGAAAGAGCTTGGCAACTCCTATTGTAGAAAAAGTGGAATGTATAAAATGATGGAGCTGTTTTTAATTTTTTGAGAAAAAATATGTTTAAAGATGAAAGTATAAGCATATCAAAATAATTTAGGTTGATGTCCCAAACCCAAGATGTAGCTGTTAAAAGAAGGACAAGGAAAGCCGGGATGGCTCAGTGAGTTAAGCATTTGCTTTGCAACCCGGGAGACTGAGGTTTGAATCCTGGCCCCAGCCTGTGGGGATCCACATGCTGAACTGGGGTGTGCTTCCCATGCAGGAGGCCCCAAGTTTGGTTTTCACCCCCAGTTTGGCCCCTGGCTTGAGGGGACATGCCTACCATGCAGAAGCCCCCAGCCCAGTTCCCACCCTATGCGGTCCACACCCACCTGTGTGAAACAAAATCATGTCCAAAACTGATGATGTGCAATAACGGAGACTGCTCTGGGCCCTCCCCCTTCTTTCTCTCTGTTTCTGTCTCTGTTTCTCTTTGTTTCTGTCAAAAACAATAAAATAAATCTTTAGGAAAAAAAGAATGGCAAAAACTTGCCATTCCAAGTAAAGACAAACTAGAATAAAAATATGGCAAATGCAGAGAACTCAGGACAATAAAATTTCACTAGAATTATACATAAACAATGGGACAAGTAGGTATTGCAATTTTGCTTCATACACTTGGGGATTTCACTGTCAAACTTTGTAAGTGTAGATTTGTATCATCATAAAAATAAAATTAATTGCTCTTGCTAGATTTAAAGAAAACTACAGGGTAGCTACTTTTCCACTGAAAACCTTTTAAAGATAATTGGTACTGGGGACAGTTAATTAACTGACACTGTAAGGGAAAAGAAAGTGCAGTCTATCTTTACTTATTAGTCTTCTGCCTTCCTCAGTTCTTTCCCTATAGCATGATTTATTTTTTAAGACCAATTGTTCTCAACCCTGACTACATTAGTATCGCTATAGAAAATTTTAAAAAGTCCACTGCCCATACTCTACTCTAGATTAATTCAAGCTTTGGTATTTTCCAAAGTACTCTGGGAGATTCTAATAAATAGATAGAGTTGAGAAGCACTGCAATAAAAAAAATCAGCATATTCTCTCTAACCTTATTTGGCCTTGTAAGGCATAAACTTCTAGCAAAGGATATATACGTATCTTCATTAACCATCAAGCAAGCTTGGCCAGATGCTTGAGAGTACCACTAGCCTGAGTTCTGGTTAATGGAAAGTCAATGTCCATTTATCTGGCTTCTACCAATCCCCATGTGTGCTGGTTAACTGAGTCTCCTTCTCTCTCTCTCTCTCTCTCTCTCTCTCTCTCTCTCTCTCTCTCTCTCTCTGTCTCTGTCTCTTTGTCTCTCTCTGTCTCTCTCTGTCTCTCTCTGTCTCTTTCTACATAATATGATATTATATTAGCTTCAGGTATACAACATAGTGATTCAATATGCATGTACTTTACATAGTGTGTAATAACCACAATATGTTTAAGAACTATTTGTTACCATACAAAGTTATGATATTAATAACTCTATTCCCTATGCCATGCATTAACATCCACATGCCTCGTTTTATAACTTCCAGTTTATACTTCCTAATCCCTTTGCCATTTTACCCATTCCCTAAACGCCATCATTCTGTCAACCAACAGTATTTTTTCCTCTGTATCTATGGGTTCGTTTCTGTTATGTTTTGCTTGTTCATTTGTTATGTTTTCTAAATACCATGTATAAATAATTGTATACTGAATTTGTCTTTACTGTTCTAGATTATTTCACTTAGCCTAAAACTTTCTAGGTCCATCCATTTTGTTGCAAATGGACAAAATTTTTTTTTTATGGCTGAGTAAATATATGTATACAAAATCACATCTTTATTTATTCATCTATTGGTGAACACTTAGGTTGCTTCTGCATTTTGCCTATGTAAATCATGCTGTAATAAACAAGGGGATGCAAATATCTTTTTGAATTACTATTTGTTTGTTTGTTTGTTTGTTTGTTTTTCCTTTGGATGGATACTTAAAAGTGGAATTACTGAACTGTACATGTATAAGGAATGAGGGGAAGAAAAAATCCAGATTGTAGGATGCAGTAGTGGTAGCTGTTGCAGGAAAGTCTTAAATACATCCTGTGGACATAAAATACTACTTGAGAACTGTAGTCTGTTGCTTGATCTTTTAGTGACCCATACTGTGACTGTAGGCAAGGTGCTTGTCACTGGATGTCTTTGGGCTTTGTAAAATAAAAATAGTTCCAGTCCCTTGTACTTCACAGGATTGATGTTAGATTCAACTGAAATTTATCGTTATGAGTATTCATTTGATGGTATTTTAAGTACAATATGCTAGATGTATGTAAAATTGTTGTTATTATGATTTATAAACCCAGTGAGTAGACTTTTTGTCAGGATAAAAAGCCTAGAAAAATCAATGGAACACTCTAAGTGCCTTTAACAATCAAGTTCAATAGAAGTATGATGAATAGACTGCCTTTGAAAGGCTTCTTCCCTCTAAGTTTATATTCTCTATAAATCTGAGAGAGAATTATGTCTACGTTGGACAGTGTGGAATTTTGACAAACTTCAATAATGTAATGGAAATCATCCTAAAGAAGGAAGTTGATAGGAATCAACTTCCAGGTAGAGTATTAACAGGTTTTATGAACTTGTGCTATATTGTATTTGTTAATTCATTAAATGGAAGGAGGAATCAGGTCACTATAATTTGCTGAAGTCACTAATTAATTTACTCAACATATATTCATTAAACATCTATTATATGTCAGGCAGTACTTTTA
>PVKE010045133.1:0-12734 GCA_004027555.1 Craseonycteris thonglongyai | reverse complement strand
AAAACTAACAGGGGACTAAGGAACCAAGAGTAAAATCAACAGAAACAACAAATAGTAGAATTAGATCTTTGTTAACATCAGCTATTAGAAATAACGAATATGGACTATAAAAAAGAGGAAATTGAAACATGAGCAAGAAAACAAATAAAAAACATAATAAAAAACAAACAAATCAAATATCATTTCTAGCAATGAAAATATAGTTAACTAACAATCTAACTATAAATTTATTTTTTCAAACAGTATTTTAAACAACTGGGAGAAATGATTATAGACTGGTTATAAGAGGATCAAAAATTTGTATTAATTTTTATAATGTGGGATAATGAGGTGGTGATGATTAAGATGTCAATGCTTGTTAGCTGTATGTACTATACAGACTATAACGTGTTATCCAGGATTTGCTTCCAAACAGTTCAGCAAAGAAAAAATAAATAAATAAATAAAGCGAATGTTTAAAAATGTGGAAAAATATTAAATCTGAGTAATGTATACATATGAAAATTTTATAATAGAAATAAAATGAAAACTCAATTGATAGAATAATTAGAATGTTAGATATAGCCGAAAAGAGAATTAGAGACTTGGAAGATGGATCTGAAGTGGGTATCAGATTATGAGTGAAATTTAAAGGATTAAAAAAAACTCACCTTCCTTTGGGCTCACAGGTGCAGGAAGATTGTTCCAATCAAGGGTCCAAGTAGGGCATGGGTGAGGAGAAAACATCACTTCAATGCCTTTTTCCTAGAAAAGTAAATAGGCCCTTTCCAAATTAATACATTATTGAAGTCCTATTATGGCCTATAAGGCCAAATATGTATTTTCTATCCTAGCTAGCAAGGAGAAATACAAATATCAATAATTATCAGGTTTTCTTCAAAATATTTAGTTACATTAGAAATATGATATATTGAGTTTTTTAATAGCACAGTTACTTTCCTAGTATTTTTATACTGAGATAATAAAAAGTAATTACCTGAAAGTACCTAGAAGTAAAAGCTACCTAGAAATATATTTGATGTCAAGAGAGAAGTCACCCAAAGATAAAAATTTTATCAAAAACAATCTACACAGAGATAATAAAAAATTGATTCTGCCTATGTCCATCAATGTCTGTGTTTATAAATTTATATGTAAAAATTGCCACAACAAACCTAGGAGTTATATTTATAGGACCAACATATGCCCCAAAATATCATCTATACCAGTGTCTGCAGTATCTCTAGAAAAGGATTCCTCTGTTTTAACCAAACAGTTCCCAACATTTTCAAAACTGAGGAGGATTTTTCAATATATCAAAATTGCTCAGGCTCCTTTCCCATGTTAAAAGTTGTACATTTATTTATTTGATCAATAGATAGTGGCATGGCATATACATGGATTTCCAGACTCCTTCCAGTCACACTCTGGGCCTATAGTCCATAGGATAGATATCCATGGTTCCGGGGTTTTTTTGTTTGTTTGTTTTTTATCTCCAGAAACACCCTATTCAAAAGAAAAATCCCTAAGAATCTATCATTAACCCATTTTTACCAATTAGTTCAAGAGTTTACTTTCCATTATGAAAACTAGCTGAAATACTGTCTAAAAGGAAATAGCATAAAAATTAATTTGTTAGGATAGAAATACAGCTATAGGTCTAGAGGTCTATAGCACTCACTTGCCTCTGAAAAGATGAACACATTTATCTCTGACATCATTTGCCTCTCCGCTATCTTCTTTATACTAGTCTAGCCATATTAAACTTCTTGCTATTTTTCATTTCACCAAACTCACCCTGTACCTTAAGGTGTTTTAAAGACTACAACTATATTGAGATATGACTTATATGTCATAAAATTTATCCCTTTTGAAGCATACAAATCAATGTTTTGTAGAATATTTGTAGTTGGGCAACCATCATCATCATTTAATTTGGGAACATTTTCATCACTTCAAAAAGAAACCACATACTTATTAGCAGATATTCTCCATTCTCCCTTCGCAGTTCCCTGCCCTAGGCAACTCCTGATCTACTTTGTCTCTACAGACCTGTTTAGGGTCTTTTTACTAACTGAATTCTCTGTCTAGAATATTTCCTTCAAGTCTTCCGTTCATTCAGTTTATTTGCAGAATATCTTCACCTCATCAGATAAGCCTTTCTGACCACCTTACCTATAAAAGACTCTGGCCCCAATCACCACCACCCCTTTATCCCACATTTTTTTTTATAGCACTTAATATCTAATGTGTTATACATTTGTATTTTTATCTTTATTTACCTCCTTCAACAAAATGTACGCACCACGAGGGCAGTCCAATTTGTTCTTCATTTCTCCAATGTTCAGACCAATGCATGGTGTTTAGTAGAAACATGCATTTTTTTGGACTGACTAAATAAATAAATTTAAAACTTCTGTAGAACAAGGAAATTGTGAAGGTAAGATTGTGTCAAAGAATACAGAAAGAAAAAGAAAAGGTGAGATGGGAGTGCTCCTGAGAAATACTTTACTATTTTATACATCCACTTAGCGTGAATTTCATGGGTCCTCATGGAACTGGCACAAAATACTGTGACTACAGAAATGAAAGGGTACTCTATAAACAAAGTTAATACATTCACATAATATCTTATTTTGGTATACTATTTACTATCTTTAAAAACATATGTCAATAGAGAAATCTACTAGTAAGTAGCAAAAACATTGCTCTGTTAAAAAAAATTTTATTGTATCTAGTTTGTAGATACAATAAAATTTTATTGTATCTAATCAAGTTTGAATGAAATGAAAACAAAAATTTTAACTTCTTTTCAGATTTGAACATTCCTTTTCTAAAATTGTAAATGTACTCAATTGTTATACAACCATAAGATTGAAAATCAGAAATGAATCATACAGAATGTTTACACTCTCCTCATTTACAAATATAGAAATTGAGACCTTTTAGTTAAATGACTTATTAAAGGTCACAATGTTAGCTTAGCTACCAGCTGGTACTAGAATCCAATTCACCTACCTCATCCCTAATATAGTCTTTAGATGGACTGCTTCAACTCAATGACGGAGAGAGGCCGAGATACTAAGGCAGGCACGTTCCTGAGAAACATGGAACTCTCTTACAGATGATTCAAGCTCAAGGATTCCCCAATGACTTGCCAAAACTTCCTTAGAATTCCACTTAAGTCTAAGAATTTTCTGACTCAACCTTCCTTCCTTTCCTGTCTCATGCATAAGGGTCAAGCCTGCATTATGGATTGAAGGTAGTATCAGCCTTCTCTGGGCCCACTCCCCACCTTTCTTCACAGATTCCTCTGTAGGATTCTTACATATGTAACCCTATCTTGGAGTCTGCTTCTCAAAGGAACTGAACTAATAAGTCCCCTGTAAATTAAAAATTCAGAATTTTTCTGTATTTTCATATTATCACAGAGGGTTTATTTTGACAATTATCAACCTTTTCTGAATTTAAGTTTTAGTTTTTATCTTCCTTTGTTTATAAATATTTTTAAAAGCATAAAATGAAAATGTCTGTCCTAATAACATTTTATTGCTGGAAAAACATAGGTAGAAAAATCTGAACTGCTAATCTTTCATTCAAGAATCTGCATAAATATAAATTAAAAGCACAGATTTTTGATTTGTTGAGATTTTAAAAATTAATATTGAAACACAAATCAGATTACTTTCCTGATGATGATTTATTTAAAAACACTCAGAAGGTGAACAAGAAATTCCCACACAGTATCACAATGATAAAGGCTTATCAAACTATGGACATGCCTTAGGAGCTTCTAAAATGAACTATACTCATATAATTCTGTTTCATTGTCTCATGAAAAGGCTAACAAAGCTTAGATGAAGAAATAAGGCACTGGTGTCACTACTAAAATCCTGTGCTTTTCTAAATCCACAAATTTCCTGTTAACTATAAAACTCTAGTAACTGCTAACCCAAGTAGGAAAATAGAATGAGTATTTTTCCAGTACAACTCAGATGAATGGCTCTAATTACTTCATGAATTCTGTATTCAAATAAATCTTCAATAGTACAAGCTAAAGCAAAACAGTTTTGTAGATTGTCTGGAATGATAGAGAAAAGAAAACTTTTACAATTAGTGCTATTAGAGAAAAATTATGTTGCAAAGAGAGAAATCCATAAATCATATGTGTTATATAAAAGGGCATTAAAATCAAAGACTAAAGTAAAAAAAAAATTCAAAATATACAAAAAATTAAATTTAGAAAAAATCTTAGAAAGTAAATTGAGATATTCATCTTCATATTTCCTTAATTCAAATCATCATCTCAAAATTTAAAAAAATAAAAACCTGAAACCAATCCTTGCAACAAAAAAACATTAGGTAAACCTGACCAGGTGTGATATGACCTTGGAGTCTTGAATATTAAAAAAAAAAAAGAAAAAAAAATTGAGAACAATACTACTATTTAAGAATATATATTCTTGCGTATTTGGCTCCAAAGATACATAATATTATAATTCTTTAACTTACTATCTTTCACTTAAATTTAAAGGCTAGTAGAAATATTAAATGGTCAAGAGTGGTATAATAAACCTACAAATACAATTTGTAACAAATAATGTCAACAAATGTTTACAACTTAAGATAAAATGCTCAGCAACATTATCACGTGGAGTTTTTTAAAAGAAAATTTTAATGAAAACTAATTTAAGTACCATTAACTTGGTCATAGTGGGTCTTGGTCCTCCTATAAATGAAGGGTCATTGTGTTCCTCTACACCTGGGAACTCATTTACATTTGGACGCTGCTCTTTTGAGGTGGTCAGCAACTCTGGTAAATGGAGAAAGTGGATCCCACACTGAGTGGCTGCTGTTTTCACTCTTGGCACTTCTTGAATCCTCTGGTACCAAGCGGAAAGCAGTGGAAGTTCTACCAGCTTCTCAGAAAGTTTCTTGCAGATAATTAACTAGGCAAAAAAAGAACAAAACATATCATTACGTATTTTTTTGCTTATTTATGACAGCTGTACTGAAGTAACTTTACACACCATAAAATTCACACATTTTAAATGTGCAGTTCAATCAATCAATGAGTTTTAGTTAATTTTAGACAGTTGTGCAACTATCACCACAATTCAGTACTAGAACACCAAAGTCAAATCAAAATGTCCCCTGGGACATTTGCAGTCAATCTCTGCTCCCCTGGTTAGTTGCAGGCAACCATAGATCTCCTTTCCATATGTATAATTTTGCCTTTTCAGGAATTTCACATATATGGAATCATAAAATGTCTACTTTTCATTATATTTTTGAGTTGCACATGTTATTTCTTTTCTGTTATGATGCAGCACTTAAAGTAAGGCTTTTATTTATTCAAATCATTAAACTCTGAAACAATTACTCCTGCTCTAAATTAATATTTCTTTTTAGTTTCTCTTGCTCAGATGTTTCCTCCCTAGCATCACCACCAAACTCCAATTTCTTTAAAAATTAGAATATTTTTGCTTCTTTTTGAGACACTGAATGTTGTTTCCATAGAAACAGTTATAATGTCACAAACAGATTATGGGATATGATTATAAACAGATAAAAAGGTCAAGTTACAGAAAAGCTCTACAAATGTATCTATCAACAATCAGAGCCAAATTAGGAGCCATAAAGTTCAGAAATTTAATAAAATCTGCACACATGCATATATATTTACACTATTTTAACTGACTGTTAAAGTTAAATACGTACACATAATTTATTAAAAGGGCAGGGTTTATCTTTAAATGTCTGTGTGCACTATAGGCAATTAAAACACTATCTTGCAAAAGCTACATACAAACTGTTGAGTGAATGAATAAAGGATCAAAGAACCATTTATTACCTTCAAAGAATAATCCCCTAAATTAACATTTTTCAAACTGCTGTTTATCACCCATCAGAAAGTTGTAAAATAAAATAGATTTTTTTTAATGTAATAATATATAATAAACAAGACAAGAATGCCCACTTTTAGTACTTCTATTCAAAATAGTACTGGAAGCCTTATTCAAAGAAATAAAAGGAATCCAAATTGGAAAGAAATAAGTAAAACTCTCATTATTTGCAGATGACATAATATTACATAGAGAGAATATTAATGATTTCACCAAAGAAGTATTAGGACTGATAAATGACTTTAATAAAGTTGTAGAAAACAGAATCAATATATAGAAATCTGTTGAGTTTTTTATACAGCAGTAACAAATGATCAGAAAAAGAAATTAAGAAAACAATCTGATTTACAATTGTATCAAAAAGTATAAAATACTTAGGGATAAATTTAACCAGAGGTGAAGACCTATACTCTGAAAGATATAAAACACTGAAGAAAGAAATGGAGTAACATATAAATAAATGGAAGACTGTACCTTGGTCATGGATTGGAGGAATTAGTATTGTTAAAATGTCCTTAGTACCTAAAGTAATATATAGATTCAGTGCAATCCCTATTAAAATATAAATGACATTCTTCTTCTCAGAATTAGAACAATTGATTCTAAAATTTATATGAAACCACAAGAAGACCCTGAAAAGCCAAAAAAATCCTGAGAACAAAGTGGGAGATATCATGCTCCCTGATATCAAAGTTACGACAGAGGTACAATAATTAAAATAGTATGGTACTGGAATAAAAACAGATACATAGAGATCAATGGAATAGAATTGAGAACCCAGAAATAAATCCTCACTTTTATGGTCAATTAATATACAACAAAGGATGCAAGATATATAATAGGGTAAAGACAGTCTCTTTAATTAATGACATTGGGGGGAAGCTGGGATGGCTCAGTGGGTTAAGCGCTCATTATGCAGCACTGGGGACCCGGGATCGAATCCCGGCCCTAGCCCGGGCGGACCCATATGCTGAACTGGGGAGTTCCCCCAGTTCAGTTCTCTCTCTGTCTCTGTATCTCTCTTTCTCTCTGTCTCTCTCTGTCAAAAACAATAATAAATAAATAAATAAATAAATGACATTGGCAAACTGGACAGATACATGCAAAACAACGAAATTGGACCACTTTCTTATACCACATAAAAAATAAACCAAAGTGAGTTAAAGATTTAAATGCTAGACCTGAAACCATAAAACTAGAAGAAAGCATAGGCAGTAAACTTTTTGATATTGTTCTTCCAACATCTTTTTGAATATTTCTCCTCAAGCAAGAAAAACAAAAGAAAAAATAAACAAATGGAACTATAACAAACTAAAAAGTTTTAACAGGGCAAAGGAGACGATCAACAAAATGAAAATACAACCTATTAAATGGGTGGAGATATTCACAAATGATATATCCAATAAAAGATTAATATCCAAAATATATAAAGAACTCATACAACTAAAAAAAACAAAAAAATACAATTGAAAAATAGGCAGAATACCTGAATAGACATTTCTCCCAAGAGGACATGCAGATGGCCAAAAGGCATATGAAAAGGTGTCCAATGTCACTAATCATCAGTGAAGTGCAAATTAAATTCACAATGAAATATCACCTCACACCTGTTAGAATGGCTATAATCAATTAAATAAACAAAAAATGTTGGAGAGGATGTAGAGAAAAGGAAACGTGTATACTCTTGGTAGGACTGTGAATTAGCACATCCACTATAGAAAACTGTATGAAGATTCCTCAAACAATTAAAAATAGAATTACCTAATGACCCAGCAATTCCACTTGTTGGTATTTATACAAAGAAAACAAAAACACTAAGTGGAAAAGATATACAAGGGCTGTCTGGAAAGTAGCCAGCCGTGTAATATAAAAAATAGAGGCATGTATGGCTGGATTTTTTTCCAGGCAGCCCTCGTATGTAGCCCTATGTTCATTGCAGCATTACTAGTAATAGTGAAGATATGGAAGCAAACTAGGTGTCCATTAATAGGTGAATGGATAAAGAATATGTGACATGTATATTATATATACATTATTTATATATATAAACAGAATAAAAAAGAATGAAATCTTGCTATTTTTAAGAACATGGATGAACCTAGAGGGTATTAAGCTAAGTAAGTCAGACAGAGAAGGACAAATACCATATGATGTCACTTCTATGTGAAATCTAAAAAACAAAACAAAACTAATAAATAATAAACAAAACTGAAACAGATCAACAGATATACAGAACAAGCTAATGGTTCCCAAAGGGGAAGAGGGGATAGGGGGATGGGAATTTAAAAAGCTGAAATAAAATTAAAAAATATAAAAGTATACAACATGTAGTAAAGTGGATTATTTTTTAAGTATATTTATATATAGAAATAAAGACGCATATTTGTATCTGTATGTTCAGTCACTTTGTAAAATGCATTATTTACTATGGAAGTAAAGTTAGAAAAACAATATCTAAATAGTACTCTGGAAGCCAAAGTTTGTAATTCTCACCAAAATTTTTAATTGCCTGAAAACAAATTATGTGTTAAGGGAACTGATTTTAAGCCACAATAAATTAATCACATAAGAAATGTCCTAATTTTCTCACCTTTCTTTTACTCTCCTTGGTAGTGATTTATTCTTATTTGTCAGATGTATACAGTATCTTTCCTTCTTTGTGGAAAGAAGTTGTGATTAAGTAACAATAATCCATGTTTAAAAGAAACAGAGGGGTTTTACTCTGCATGACAGGTCATCCCATTTGATCAGACATGCCAGGCTGCTCTACAATATCCAGACAGCTCAGGAAGTACTGTAAACCAGAGGTCCCAACCTTTTTGGCACTAGATACTGGTTTCAGAGAAGACATTTTTTCCATAGACTTGGAGTGGGGGGGTGGTTTGGGGCTGATTCAAGTGTTAGAGCTTAATTGTCACTTGCCACTCACTGATAGGGTTTTGCTACAAGTCTGCAAACAACTGACTTTTTATGGTCTCTGCACAGTCAAACCTTTTCTGTTCATGTTGATCTGTATTTGCAGTCACTCCCCCAGTGCTAGCAGCACCACCTCAGCTCCACCTCAGATCAGGCATTAGCTTCTTATAAGGAGCACACTACCTAGATCCCTTACATGTATAGTTCACAGCGGGGTTTGTGATCCTATGAGAATCTAACGCTGCAGCTGATCTGACAGGAGGCAGAACTCAGGTGATAATGTGAGCGATAAATACAGATAAAATTTCGCTTGCTCACCTACCACTCACCTAATGATTTGTGGCCCAGTTCCTAACAGGCCACAGGGGGAACCTCTGCTATAAACCCATTCATTACAGTCAAGAAGATACATTTAGGGAAGTGGCTAGTGAAAAATGTGTGAAATGAAAATTAAATTTGTTCCTAAAAATTATTTTTTAAAAAGTGATCTGGGCTGAAAAGATCAAAACCATTATAAATAACACAGAGTTAAAAACAAGAAAATAAGAGAATTTATTTTTAAAGCAATGGTAAAAATTACGTATACTATTGTACCAGTAGCATAAAATGAAACCCTAGTGGTTTTGTTATTAATTATGGTGAGAGCAGAAAACTTGTCTGAACAAAAAGAGAAGCAAGATGCTGTATCTATCCAAAATATCTCCTCCACTGCATTGCTTTCCGATCACTTATTATATAAAATATTTTGTACTTATTTTATATCATTTATTTATGTTTACTCTTTCAAAATATTCTATAACTAACAAATATTTAGATGAACAGTGTAATGAGCAGGGTAAAAAATTGTAAACAACCTATCTAAATGGAAATGTAATTGCTGTTCTATTTTTTACTTACAAATGAGAACTGGTAGGTTAAAACTGAAAACTCTTAAGGACCTAATATATAGGAGAAAATATGAAAAATATAAATTAACCACTAAATAAGTGGCATTAATGATTTTTAGAGCATGCCAGAGAATAGTGAGATTCCCATTTTTTCCCCAATTTTATATCAATGGGAACACTTACAGAGGTATTTTATACAGGTATTTTTGCTTAAAAATCAATTCCTACAATGATGTTACTTTAGCAATAACTACCTAAGTGTATTTCTAAAAATCTCAATTCAAAGCATTTGAAGTTAAAATGTAGAAAATTAAGCCATAGTGCTCAAATTACCAAAAGATCTTATAAAATGGCAACTTCTGTGCACTCTAAGAGTAGGAGAGGGTTTTGTCAGGCACCTTCCACAGAGAAGTGCTGGGCCAATCAGGGATTAACACTACAAATTCATATCCACTGTAGTTGAAGAGAATCTTGGAGCAGACACAATACCTCAGCCACTCTACTTGCTATCATTCTGCATTTTGGGTTTTATTCTGTTCAGCAGAATTGGGTATCTTCCCAGTATTCCAAACCATGACTTAACAAAATTGACTGCTCTTTTATATTCTTGGCCTTATTCCTGTGACTAAATATCTTGGCTCTAGCTTCAGCACTATATTTCTGATCCAAAGTTGATCATGAACTTGATCCCAATTTTGATCTTTAGGATTGCTATTCCATCAAGTCAATGTGTGCTAATACAAGCATAAAGGTCCAGCATCATAGCCACCGTCAGTACTAAAATGACTCCTTCCCAACCCAAGATGACTTAAAAGAGGAAAATAAATGTAACAGAAATAGAGTCAATGTCTTGGCAAAGAAAGATTGATTCCTAAAAGAGAAGATATAGACCCAGGAAAAATACAAACAAAACATTTTGAGAATTAGTTTACATATAAATGTTGGCAAAAGAATTTAATCATAGACTACATGTAACAGAAAAGGCTGAGTGTACAAGTTTTCCCCTATATAAAAATGAGATAAAAACAGTTTCTCTTTGTAGCATTAGGTAGATTTACTCCGTTGTAGTCAGTAGATATCCTGACTGTTTAGAGAGGAGGAAAAAATCCTCCCAATTAGAAATACCTCAGCCTCAATTCATCCTAACCAGGTAAAAAGTATTTAAATTAAGCTAAAGTAAAATGGAAACTAGCTGAAGATGGATGTCTGGATAATGATCTAAAGATACGAATATCCAATTTTTCATCTATTTTGTTGAACTTGAAAGCAAATATAATACTTGTCTTCTCTATCACCTTGTTTTATTTTCTTTGTAGAAATTACATTTAAATATATATATATATATATAATTTATTTGTTTACTTGTTCATTTCTATCTTCCACTACTAGAATATTAACTTCATGAGGGCTGGGACATTATTTGTCTTGTTCGTCACTGTATTTGTACTGGCTATAGCAGTGCCTAGCATATATATATATATAGTAGGCTTACAATAAATTTCTTGAATGAATGAATTAATGGATGTAACTGCTGTGATTTAATTTTCATGAAATTAGAAACAAATATAGTTATCAAAAAAAACCCAACAGCAGTATTTCGTAACATATTGCAAATGACTGCTCTAATGACCAACAGTGGTAATAGAGAGAAAGGCATAAGAGAATTTAGAAATCATTTGACAAAAAATAAATTGATGTTTTTCTCCCCACCTAGCTCTATAGACAATATGAATATATATGACATTTAAAATACTAATCAACTTCTAAACAATTTCTGAATTTCTCTTTTTCACATCCTTTAATTCTGAAGTTATTTTGGCTTTCAATCTTTCGTTCTCATTTTGAAGAAAAGAGAAATGTTCTTTAAGAATATGCCAAATGATTAATATCACGTAACTTAGCAAAGCTTTGGCCTCCAAATATATATATTTTCATGTCAGGAGAGATACAAGAAATGTTGATGAAATATAGTAAGAATGAATCTGATATCTGATTCCTTAATAGGGGAAAGGGTGAAATGCTTCAAAGAAGGAAAAATGCAGCTCTTGAAAACCGATTAGAAAGCTGCAGAGAAATAGCTTTCCATGTTAACTCTGACATTATTTTCACCTTGTTCTTTTTCCATCCACACAGGGGAGGGGGTAGGGGGTGGGGACTATGTGTATATATATCTCCATCCCCCTATTAGGAAAGAAAACTTTCCATGTAATCTCATGGAACACAGAAGCATATAGATGAGGATAAAATATTTCTGATTTGATAATACCTAACACAATTAAATTAGTATTTTAAGTGGCTACCTAATTATAAAATATAGCTGACAAGAATTTTTAGTGGTTTAATAGTGGACCTTTTAATAATGGATTGTAATCACAATAGCAGTTTGAAATTATCACAATTGCTAATATCTTAGCAACTGAAAATGAAAGTCATCATAACTATTAACATGGAGAGCTTACTCTGTGCCAAACACTGTTCTCTACAATTTACATGTTATCATTATATTACTGACAGCAGTCCTATTAGACAGGTACTAATGTTATCTCTATTTTACAGATAAGAAAATGCAGACAGATATTAAAAACTTGCCCTAGAACATAATGACAGTGAATTTGTGATTTAAATCTAAGCAATTTCGTACACAGAAAGTTACAGTCATGAATCCACTGCAGACAAACCTTACCAAAAAATGATGGATACAGGGCAAGAGCACCATATCGGCCAAAGTGAAGTAAAGGCCTTCTGCAAACACATGCTCCAGAGGTGGAAGGTCAGAAACCTTTGCTTTTCTGATGTGAGAGGGCTCCCTGTGGGTGGTAGCTGCATCTTCCTGTACAGTGAGTTTTGAGGCCACTTTCAGTTCCAGGCTGTTGTATGGAGAGTCCAACTCTTCAGACGTTTCCTGTCTATGGAGCTCGCTCTTAGTTTTTTCCTTATCGAGAATAGGCCCAGCTTCTGCGGCCATCTGTTGCTTCAGCTTCTGCCGGCGGAGTTTGTCATCATTATGCACTCTAACAGGCTCGCTAAACTTTTTCTCTAGCTGTAG
>PVKE010045132.1:0-12735 GCA_004027555.1 Craseonycteris thonglongyai | reverse complement strand
CTGCCCTGTGCAGCCCTGCACCCACCTGTGGAATAAAACTATGTGGAAAAACCAATGATGTGCAACTATGGAGACTGTTCTTGGCCCTCCCCATTCTCTCTGTCTCTTTCTCTGTATCTCTCTGTCAAAAACAATAAAAATAAATCTTAAAAAAAATAAAAAAATAAGATTTTAACTGGATGCCTGGATAGCTCAACAGTTGAGCACTTGCCTACAGTCATGAGGTCCAGGGTTTGATTCTGGCCTAGCCCATGCAAACTTATATGCTGAACTGTGGCGCTACTGGTGACCACCGGGACAGCATGGCTGTGAGGGTTCTCAACTCCCATGGGGGAGGTCCCTGGTTCATTTCCTTCCCTGTGCAGCCCCACGTCCACCTGTGTAAAATGAAACTATGTCACAGCTAATGATGTACAACTATGGAGACTGCTCTGGGCTGGCGCTCTTTCTCTCTCTCCCTCTCACCTTCTCTCAAACAATAAAATAAATCTTTAAGAAAAAAAAGATTTTAACTGTCTCATTTTGCACTGCAGCAAAGTTTTAAAAGGAATGTGCTACAATTCATTTGTTGATTTAATTTTTCTGTCAAAAAATAGATTAAAGTTGGATCTGCAACTGTGACATAATAAGGATTTTTGATTAATGAGGTTATAAAATAGAATGAGTTATGTTAAAGTAATTCAGTCATGACATTAAGGACTTTTGCACAGGAAGAACACATATAGGTAAAATATTCTCAGTGGCATCATTTCCTATAACTTTATTAGAACTTCATATACATCTCAATAAAGTTAAAAATTAGTACACAATTAGGACAATAAATAGTGTTTATATATTTTTTCATATATAGCTTTTAAAGATGTTGTTAATGTTTACTTTTTTCTGCTGTAAATGTAACGCTAGCAGATGAACTGCTACCATGTTTGCAGAAATGTGATATTCCTATTTGATCACAGTGGGAGTTTAATACATTTTGTTTTAATGTCTACATCATTTTTATGAATATTATTAGTAATCCTTATTAGTAGAGATTAATCTTACTTTAGATTGTGTCCTGGAAACTGGTTTTTAAAGCAAATGTTTGTATACAAGTATTGATGTTTTTACCATTTTTTCCGATACACATCTGTAAGGTAAGTAAAGTTCTGCTAAAATTAATAAAAACTACATTTAAGATAGCTGCAAGATATATTATGTAACTTTCAATGAACCCTATAAATATGTACACATGTATATACATTTAAGCATATATACATCAATATTTCAAATATAATACACATGTATGAATAAACAGTGCAATATATTTGATGTTCTAGAACATAAAATTTCCTACAAAAATCTTTTCGATTCTTTAACATCCTAAAGTCTGAATAGGGAAGCTGAAATTGATATAATCTTAAAGCAGTAGAAACCAATTCAAATAAATAAATGTTCTTTGATTTTATAATTATTTCAATAGCCACATTTTATTTGTCACTACTTCCAATTTTCAAGACTTTAGATGTCATGTATATGAAACTTCCTACAAGCAAGTCCAGTCACAGCCATGTGGTCTTTGCTTCATAAATTTAGAAATGTGTAAGTAACCCCATTAAATTTAACAATAAAATATAATAATATTAAAAAAAAAAAAGAAATGTGTAAGTAATGGTTTGAAAAGTAAAATATGATTACTTATTACTTAATAGCAAATGAGTAAAGAGGTCAAATTTAAAATGCCAAAAATTGAAGACTAACTGTATGTTAAAATATGCAATAAAGTTAATTCATATGTAACTTGATGTTATTGGTGATTCCATGAAAATAGAGTATTTAATACATTACTCTAGTTTAGCCATACTCATTAACTAAAAATACTACATGGAACTGAATTGTTCAGACAGCTTAGGCTATTAATTTTACTGAATTTATTAAAATGGCCAGCCATAAGTTCAACTCAATTTGAGCATATTTTTATATGAATTGGACAGTTTTCAACAAAATTACCATGCTTTTTTCAATATCCATCCTAACAAGTAAGACTATATGTTAATTTTAGACTAACTAGTGGACAATATTTACCGAGCTGAGCTTTAAATTCTTTGAAATTTAATGGCTACAAACCATCTAAGATCTTGTAAAGTTATTTTAATAAAATCATTTACATAATAACATTGAATATGCTAATTATAGATAATTGTTACCTAATTATTAGAACACCAAGACTTTAGACTTTGATCTGGCTTTCAGCTAGTAATTTGCTAAAATAATGTCACATATAGTCTTTAGATTTAGGCTCACATGCTCATACTACAAAACAACACATTAGGAAAAATAAGAATTACATTATGAAAATTCAAGCTGATGCTCAAAAGTGGCATACATAGTGACAATTTAGAATTGTTTTTAATTTACATACTGTCAACAGAGTTTTTGCAGTCCATCTGGAAAGAAAAGAGGGGGAAATAAATGAGAGCTTCAATTAACTACAAATATTTTATGTGACAGACCTTATACTATAAATAGATGTCCTCTACCCTCAGTGTGTAATTGAGTTACCTACAGATGATTCTTCTTGGAAGGGATGCTTATACCCTAACACTACAAAAATTCTGACTCAACTGGTTTGGTTTTCTGTTTCTCTCTCTTCTCTCTCTCTCTCTCTCTGGTACATTATGGTGTCTTTTAGTCTTCACACCTTATAACTGTAATATACTTTGACTAAAAATGAGTAAACTGGAGTTTAGAGAATACTTGTCTTATATTCAATAAATACCAAGAAGTATTAAAATTAGAATCCAAATTCATGCACACTTAATGTTTCATATGTGTGCTCTTTTCATTTTTATTTATGAAACTATGAAAATTCTCAGATTCACAATCTCAGAGACCAAAACCCTACAGCATCTAATCAGCTAAATATTCCCTCTCCATTCTCTGATTCTCTCCATCAATGACTTTTAAGGCTTTTCTGGTGATAGTAATAGTCATTGTTGTCATTATATGTAAAAGCTTGTTTTTTCAATTTTATTTTTGTTAAATAGAACCAGTGCTTAATTCATTTAGTCATAATGTGACTTTCTTTCACTTTTACTCAAATATAATTTTTTGAATGTAAGATAAATGGTGGCATTTCATTCATTTTATCAAGAATCTCAGGCAATTTTTCAGCCTTTTATTTATAGTACAGTCTCTAGTGAATAACTATAATTGGTAACATTGAGACATATACCTTTAACTGCAGTGATTAAACTTTCTGAAATAAATTTGAATTGCTTCAAAATTCAGTATGTTCATGGAGTGTGTAACATTTAAATTATTTGTCAATATAGAACAGAGATACACAGTTGAAACGATGACTAGCTTTCAATATTAAAATTCTTATTTTCTCAAATAGATTAATACCATGTCTAACTCCTTAGCCCTGATTTAAAAATATATATATTTTTTATTGTTTTTGACAGAGAGAGAGAGAGAGAGAGACAGAGAGAGAGACAGAGACAGAGAGAAGGGGGAGGGTTCAGAGCAGTCTTCATAGTTGTATGTCATCAATTTTCAATGTGGTTTTGTTCTACACAGGAGGGTGGGGGCTGCACAGGTCTAGAGCTGCGCTGGGGGCCTCCCCCATTGGAGGCACACCCCCTCAAGCCAGGGCCCTAACCAGGGGGCAAGAACAGAACTGGGGACCTCCCACATGGAAAACACACCCCAGTTCTGCACATGGGTCCAAACAGGCCAGGGCTGGGGTTCGATCCTCGGTCCCCGGGGCTGCAAAGAGAGCGCTTAACCCTCTGAGCCATCCTGGCTTCCCCCATATTTTTTAAAGTACAAAGAGCTAACTTAAGTTTAAATACTCCAAGGTATTAAATTATAAGCTAAAATAAATCTCAAATTATTGGAATAGAAATATTTGGAAGAGGTAAAGGAAGATAGTTTTAGCAGGTCAATGAGAGCTTATACATTCTTGGAGCATCAAATGCAAAGTAAAGATTTTCTAAGGTGATTCTGCTGCCTCTTTGTTCCCTTTTTTATTCTTCAAGTGCTTGCTTTTTGTTTGTTAGTTTCTTTATTTCTCTGACTTTACCGTCTTTTACCTGCCCTTCCCTTTTATTGAAAACTTTATGAATTCTTAAGCCTCACTTATTTCCCCCCTTTTACCTTGCCCAAAGTTATTACATAATTTATATATTTATTTTGGTTTTCATATTCTGAAATTACTATATTATCATGTAGTGATATCTTTTTTTTTAATATCTTTTTATATTTATAGAGAGTAATTATTTTCTCTTCAGTGCATATTTATTTTTATTTTACTTTTGACAGATAGAGAGAGAGACAGAGACAGAGACAGCCAGAGAACCGAACTGTGGGAACTCCCCAGTTCAGCATATGGGTCCGCCTGGGCCAGAGCCGGGATTCGATCCTCGGTCCTCGGGGCCTCAAAGCGAGCGCTCAACCCGCTGAGCCGTCCCGGCTTTCCCAGTGATATCTTTTTACTAAATGTATATTTTCTTTTACTCTTAAATGATGATTTCACATTCAAGGTTTATAAATACTCTTGCCTGAAAGCAAGAAATAAGACATGAGCTTAGTTCCTAATAGTTGTCAGGTTTATATTAGCTGAAATTGCACTTCATCACATCCAAAATAGGGCCATAGAAAAAAATAGGTGCCGTATGATAGGATATGGCACCTGCTGTGGTGATAATAGATTTTAGGCTGAGGAAAATGAAAAAAAAATTTTTTTTTCCATTGCTTTAGGCAGAATTCCTTTTATTATAAGCAATTGAATTAACACTGCAGTCCCGCTTATGTTTTCCTGTCATATGGTATAGGATTTGGTTTTCACCACTAAATTATTTCTAATTGCAGATTTTGATTGGATTATAACTTTAAAAATATATTAAAGTCTCTAAACTATTTTAAAATTTGGAAATTTTTATTTAAATATATATATTTAGGACTTACTGTTTCTAGTAGGACATACAAGGCATACTATAAGGAAAGAAAATGGGGGTGCTGGAATAGCACAACAGGTTGAGCACTTGCCTTGCAACCCCAAGGTCCATGGATCAAATGCTGGCCTCAGCCCATGCAAACCCATGTACTGAACTGCAGCACAACTGGTAATTGCCAGGATGGTGGTAGAGGTCCCCAGTTTAGTTCCACCCCATGCAGCCCCACATCCACCTGTGTGGAATGAACCTATGTCAAACACACACACACACACACACACCAAATCAAAACAAAACAAAAAACTGATGATGTACAACTACGAAAATTGCTCTGGGCTCTCCCCACTTCTCTCTGTCTCTCTCACTCACCTTCTTTCAAACAATAAAATAAATCTTTAAAAAATAAAAACAAAATGGAACGAACAAACAAACAAACAAAATCATAGCCAGAATTGACAAAGCAAGCAACAGAACAAGACTTGAATATAGCAGACATTTTAGAATTCAATTATCTGTATTTCCTCCTGTTTCAGTTTCTCTGGAGAACCCTGCCTGATACAAATTTGGTACTGAGTGTGCAGCAAGAGAAACAGAATCCTGAAGATAAGTTTTTAAATTGGTTCTTAGATTTCTGGAATTAGTTCTTTAATCTGATCAAATATAAAGGTATTCATAAACTAGATGAGGAAGTGTCTCAAATGTCCATGACTCCCACTCCTGCTATATTACCATATGTCTTCCAGCATGCACCTATGGTTTCATGGAGAGTTCCATAACATCTGTGATAGTACTGTATGATTTTCAGGCACCACCCAAAAATAGACAGCTGTGACACCACAGCCTCTTAGAGCAATGAACCTGTTTGTTCAGTTTGCTTGGAAGGACAAATGGCCAGAGGTGTGGTTATAAAAAAATTTAATGGGATGTGGCCAATGTTTTAAATATGTGGTCAGAAAATTGGAAGGAACATGATTGGAAAAATGATGACAAGGAGATCCAAAGAAGGAGTCTGTGGATCGACATCTCTATGGGTGTGTGGTTACAGGGAGGAGTAAAGAAAAGAGAGAAAGAAGATACGGTATTTGTGCCCCATGTTAAGACTTAACAAATGATTTCTTCATCAGAGAAGCAAATCAAGAAAAATGTGGAAAGAGTGACCCATTCTATGGATACCAATCTTGTATCCTTCAACTGGACAATTCTGAGATGCATTTTCTTGGATCCTCTGAGGCTTTCAGTGATATAGAGGGTAAACTGCCCACAGTGATGACTAGATTAATGTGTATCATTGTTTTCACTTTTTCTTCTTCTCTCTCTCACACTTTTCAATCACCATTTCCTGTTCTCTGGAATGAATTGCTAAAATAAACCAGCCACGCACAAGCCCTTCTCTCAGTCTTTACTTTCTGCAAGAAACCTAGGTTCAGACAGTTTTGCCCAATATGAGAACCATTCAGTCAAACCAGATGTTCATGGGAGAAAAAAAAAAAAAAATAGTGATATTGTTTGAAGGCACTAAATTTTAGGAATGGTTTCATTGGCAGCAATAAAAGAGTGATATGTGCCCTTATCTCTCTTCTTTCTCTGATTCATGGAGCATGAACTTTTTTGACCTACGGTATAATCTCATCTCTTAATTAAAAAATAAAATGCCTCCCATCTTTAGTTATTTGTTTTTGTTAATAGATTTTGAGTTTGCTTTATTCCTTTATGAAGTAGCCTGAGCTATCCTGACACCCCTAAAAAGTTATTTTCAATTTATGGACAGTGTTCATGTGTGTAAAATAATATTATATTCTACTTTTATTATCATTTCTTTCATTAGCTTATTTAATATCTATTATTTTATGTAACATGAATATATGATAGGACATATCTAAAATAAAAATAAAATAGTATAGAGATTATTTCCAATGTTTTCATTTTCTGTTTACTACTTATGAAATCCACAGAAGTAGCTTATTGTAAGAAAAATTTTAATTACATATTTTACTAATTCAATATAATGTCAGGAAGGTGCTGATTCATCATAAAGTATTTCTCAATACAATATATGTTTGAGGGGTGCCAGGATAGCTCAGTGGTTGAGCACTTGTCTCACAATTGTCAGGTCCGCGATTTGATTCTCTGCCCCAGCACAGACCCATGCCAACCCATTTGCTGAACTGCAGTGCAACTGGTAATCACTGGGTTGGCTCGAGGTGAAGGTTCTCCCCTCCCATGTAGGAGGCCCCCCATTTGATTCCTGCCCTACGTGGCCCCACATCCACCTGTATGGATTGAAACTATGTCACAACTAATGACATACAAATTTGAGACTGCTCTGGGCCCTCCTCCTTCCTCTCTCTCTCTCTCTCTCTCTCTCTCTCTCTCTCTCTCTCTCTCTCTCTCTCACCTTCTCTCAAAAACAATAAAATAAATCTTTAAAAAAGTAAAGATATATATTAGTTTGATAAAACAGTTTTCAAAGTAATGGGTAGATGTTCATTCATGACTACTAGAGCACATGTGAAATAAAAATAAAGATATCAATTTTAATTACTGAAGTTACAAAATGTTTTGTCTTTCTAAAATTCTTAAATTCTCTTATACTGCTGTATTTCTAGTCTAGTCTTCAACCATTTTTACAATTCCTATCAATACGATTATTTTTATCTGCCCAGAAGTTTATGAACTATATATGGCAAATAGTACAAATTACGTCCTCAATTATTTGATAGTTTAAACTTTTGGTTATTTCATTTTGAAGAAATAGCATACCCTAGTTACCTGCTCACTAGTATAGAGCACAAAGCCCTTTTGAAACTACTTGATAAACATTTGTGATTATTATAGGGAGACCTGCTGTGTTTCAAATATTATCCTTCTAAAACAGGCAAAAATATCACAAATATATTTATATTATTAAAAGCAATCTTTTGTACAATAGGTGACCCTTTCTACATTGATGAATTGAGGAGAGTTTACATAAGATATTATATTTCTCCTTGTTCAGAGAGAAGGAAACTAATATGGTGCATAAAAATAGTGGACTGAAAAACCTAAAAACTTAAACTATGAAGCCACACTCCTTGAGGACAGTGAAACTCCACCTTTTACTTGTGAACCTAAGTATGAACTTTATTTTCTCTCAGTTTCTTCACCTGTAAAATGAGAATGATATGTTCTTAAAAGATTATTTTGAGGATTTAATGAACTAGTATATATAAATTATTTAAAAATGGGTGTCTTGTATAAAATAAGTACTGTTTACTTGTTAAGCTTTACCCTAATAAAAGGAGTACCCAATTTCATGTCTTTCTTCATTATAGGTCACCATGCTTGTTCCACTGTAATTTCTACCATTATTTTGCTTTAACTTAAATTGGTGTATTTTCATCTCGCTTAATCTGGCTATATTACATGAACATTTACAAGTAGATTTAAATCCTATTATTTAAAATAAACAGGACTTTTTTTTCTCTAAAACATTAGGACCATTTATTATTTTAATTAAAAGCAAATATGTTTTAATAAAAGTAAATATCATTATCTCTTTTCAAAGGTGTGATAGCAAAAGTACATATAACATTTTTAATTATAAATTAGCATTAATATAGAATGACATTTCTAACACTCATTCAGCTCTCAGTTATTCTGGAAATTTAAGGTAAAAAAAATTCTGAAGAGCTGAGTAAAATTAACATTAGTGTATGATTATACTATTTATGTTAATATCACATAAAACTTATCTTACTAATTTATATATGTGCATGCACGTGCACTCATGTATTTTATAGTAAGCCCTTTGGAGTAACTGCTCTGTTTGTTTTGTTTTATAATATAAATTAACAATATTAAATAATTTGATTGACTCATTATGGATAATCTTTGTGGAAACAATACTTTATTATTTTTTACCAAAATAAATTTTGAGGGCATACGTACCCATAATATTTTTTGACAGTTTTGCTATAGAAATAAAAGCTTGAACCACACACTCTCAATTTTAAGTTTGGAGCCCATTTAAAAATTAGATTTAAAACAAAAATACATTTATAAAATCAATATGTGACCTAGATAATACACTATTGTTATTATACAGTTGAATCATACTGGGTTTGAAATTGCTTTTAATCCTTTCACTCCCAGTCTATTTTACTTTGGACAAGTTATTGGATATTCTGAGTCATTTTATTTTCCATTTAAAACACTAATAACAATAACTATCTGTCAGATTTTCTTAGCATTATTTGGTTAATATACCTGAAATATTCTCAGTGCAAAATTTGCACAAAATAATAAATCATATACACATTATATGCAGTGTTATTAATTAGCCTGATATATCTGTTCTTACAGTTATATATATCAAGTCAGTTAACGTTAGCTGCGGTGCTTATTTTTGCAATCATAGCCATATCTTTCTATGTTTTATTTATTCATACATTCAAAAATATTCATGCAACATTTACTTTCCTCTTGCCAGTGTAACCATGGTTTTGATTTCTCTTAGAAAATAAAAATGTATGAGACAAAATGTTTTTTATCCAGTATATTGGATACCTAGCTTTGAGAAAAGATGGTAGACAGGCAGCACACATGAATTGCACTAACATGGTAGAGACATTGTGACTCCCAACTGAGGGTTCCAGGTGACTCAATCCCACCACATTAAGTTTACATGGCACAGAAATAAGGCTTAGTTGGTAAATAATAGTCATCAGGTGAGAAGGATTTCCTGCTTCCTATCACTCTTATTGTATTCCCCCATGAAGTGATACTGTCAGGATTATGTAACTACTACTTATTCTTTACTGCTACTTAATTGTATCAAATAAAGGTCATTCATTACAAATTCCTCAAGAATCATGGGTTATTTGTCAATGACAGATTGATTACACAATAAACAATCTTGACAAAAAAAAATCTTGGTACTTTGTTCAGTACAGAGAAACTTTAGTAGACCTATAAGTTATCTCAGATTCAGTAAACTCCCATGTATTTTCTGAAGGTATATGCTGAGCTAAGGAGCTATTAACCACTTACTCCAAATTAGTAAGCACTTCTTAAATGCTAGGAATTGTGTAGGCTCTACAGATACAGTGGTGAAGAAGATAAATATAACTCCCAATCTAGTGTGGATATCCAACAAATAACGTCAACAAAGATATATATTAAGAGAAGGGGTAGATGACATGAGATTATATAGAATAAGCTATGGAAAGTATCCTGAAGAAGGAATAGAATTTGCTAATAAAAATATTGAATATGTATGTTCCTAAAATGATGTATCTATTCTCATACTCCATAACACTGGAATTTTACTCAATCCTCTCCTTCTTGTACTTCTCTTCAAATGATTAGTCATGTTAAGTATGTTATGGAAGAAAATACCATAATGAGTTTTATGGAGGATTTTGAAATGCAGGATAAAAATAACAAAATCCAAAAACATAACCAACATTTATAGGAGAGAAGTCCCAAGTTTAGGAAGTGAGAAATAAAGCAGAACAAGAGGAAACTAATACCGTGGTGGCACATAGGCAATTGACCACAATATAGTTTATCAAGGATGAAAGCTGCAGTGTTAATGGTGACATGTATTTAGGACACCCTGTCCTCATGCTTTGCAGAAGAGAAAAATGAAAGCAACCCAATCTGCATAAATCTAGAAATTCAACACAGCCCCAAAGCTTTTAGCCACGTGTCTAAGAAAGTCGAAAAAAAATCCATAATCTAACTAGATCTGGTAATGTGGAAAAATCACCCAAGAGAAATAAACAGCTCTGTCATGGGCTGTGAACAGAAAAGGAGCAATAGTTTAACATAAAAACGGGTTTAAAACCCATTAGATTTGAATCTGATATTTAAATTTGAATATACTTCACTTAGCAAAATGTCCTCAAGGTTTCATGTTGTTGTAGATGGCAGATTTCCTTCATTTCTATGGCTGAATAAAATATTATTGTGCATCTATACTATATCTTATTTAGCCATTCATCCATTGACAGACATTTACATTGTGTTCATATCTTGGCTGTTTTGAGTAATGATGCAGTACACATGTGACGCATACGTCTTGTTGAGATTCTGTTTTCATTTTTTTTGGCTATATATGCATAAGTGAAATTGCTGGGTCACATGGCAGTTCTATTTTCAATTTTTTTTTTTTTTGAAACTTTATACTGTTTTCCACATTACTGTACCAGTTTACATTCTCACCAAAAGTTGCACAAGGGTTCCCTTCTCTCCACATGTGAATGCTTGTCATCTCTTGTGTTTTTTATTATAGTTATTTTAACAGGTATGAGGTGATCTCATTGTTGTTTTGATTTATGTTTCCCTGGTGATTAGTGATATTGAGCATCTTTTCATGTACCTATTGGCCACTTGAATATCTTCTTTGGAAAAATGTCCATTCAGGTCCTTTGCCCATTTTTTAACTGGATTATCCTTTTTGTTGCTATTCTTGAATTGCATGAGTCTCTTATTATTATACTTATATGTGGAATTTTAAAAAGCCCAACTCATAGAAACAGAGAACAGATTGGTGGTTGCTGTAGGTGGAGTTGGGGGTTGGGGAGCAGTAATGGACGAATGTGGTTAGACAGAACAAACTACCAAATATAAGAGAATAAGTTCTGGGGGTATGATGTGTAGCATGGTAATTGTAGTTCAAAATACTGGATTGTATATATGAAAATAAAGTTGCTAAAAGAGTAGACTTTAAAAGTTCTTAACACTCAGACACACAAACTATAACTAATTGCAACTATGTGAGGTGATGGCTGTATTACCTAACCTTATTATGGTAATTAGTTGCAATATATACACACAGAAAATCACTTCATGTACACCTTAAACAATCTTGGGCTGATTATATCCCAATAAATCTAGGAAAACTGCATTAAACTAAATGTGAATCTAAACATGTTTATTTATTTGCTTCAAGGCATGAACTAAGTTGTTTCATTAAAACATTATATTTTCATGGGATTTGCATAAAGATTATTATATTAGGAACTTGATTCAAGGTTATTTATATGTCCTTTTATTTCCTTTCACAATTTGGAACAATTTTGCCACTAAGTTTTAGCTCATTAAAAAAATAAGCAAGGTATTTATTAGCTGTATGGCACAGGTTTCTCAGTGTCTCAGTTATTTAACATTTAATATAATAAAACACTTTAGAAATTCTGTAAGAGATCTGTGTCTTATATACTTAAATACAATACTTAAATGTATCACATTGGTTGCTGGTATCCTATGATATAAAATTTTAAGACCCAAGAATACTGTGTATTAAATATTATTATTTCAGTGATCCACACCTCAAGCCATTTAAATTAATAATAACTTTCTCTCAAAAGTATAATTTCTCTCAACCTATAATTTTGAGCTTGAATTAGTTTCTGTAAATTGTTTCTTGCCTTCTGAGGAACCCATGGTACTTACACTTTCCTTACTAACACTTCAACATATTTCTTCTAACCAGATTACATTTCCTTTTCTGCCTAACTATGGTACTGTAAAACTCAGGAATCTTCTATTTCCCTGAAGAAAATATAATGACCAAAGGCTAACGTATCTATGGGAAAAGTGACATTGATATATTTTCTAGCTGCTTTTCTCTTTGTAGTGAGTCAGACTCTCTTGCTGATTGATTTTTGTCACTTTTTTTCTCTTTATTTATTTTTACAGATTCATCTTACTGTTTTTGACAGAGACAGAGAGATACAGAGAAAGGGGAGGGACCAGAGCAGTCTCCATAGTTGTACCTCATCAGTTTTCAACATGGTTTTGTTCCACACAAGTGGGC
>PVKE010045131.1:0-12735 GCA_004027555.1 Craseonycteris thonglongyai | reverse complement strand
TGATTCTCCTTTCCCTTTCTTCTTCCCTCTGTGACATATCCATGTTTCTATCTTCGATTTCACTCATTCTTTCCTCTAGCTGGTCAGCCCTGTTTCCCAGGCTGGTCAGTTCTTTTTTCATCTCTCCCATGATTCCTTTCATTTCAAGGAGTTCCTTTTGGTTCTGCTCTAACTTCTCAATTTTATTGGCAAAGTACTCTGTTTGCTCAGAAAATTTCTTGCTGAGGTCATTTAACTGTGTCTGGGTACTTTGCCATCATTGAGTGAGCTCTCTGAGTGCCTTGATTATTGAATTTCTGAATTTTGTTTCAATTAGATTTGATTCCAAGTGTGCAAGCTCCTTTACTAAAGAATGCCCCTTATCTACTGGAGGGGCTTTGGATTCTGAGGTGTGCATTGTGATTGATGTGGTTCTTTTTCCTCTGCGCATGAGTATGCTTTCCCACTGGGGGTTTTCCTATCAGGTGGGCTTCTCAGTTGTGGGAGGAGGAGATTTTGGGAGAGGGTTGGGGGAATCTGTCAGTTCTGTGCCTTGGGGCTGTTCTTTTAGGTTGCTGTTTTAGCTGTTAGAAGGCAGGGTAGTGAAGGTGTGGTTTCGGGGGTGGGGGCGTGTGAGTAGGAGCTAGGGTGGGCCTGAGACACAATAGCAGGTTCCTCTGTCTTCAGGGAGGCTGTTGGTTCAGAGCAGAGGCCGGACGAGCTGCTCCGGGCTTTTTTTTCTTCCCTTCTGGATGGGCCGCCTTTTCACTGCCTCTGTGAGCCTGTCTGCTTGCAGCCCAGTAATAGTGGGGGCTGGGTGAGCGGCTCGGGGCTTGTCTTCCCCTCTGGCCGGACTGCTTTGTCACTGTCTCTGTGAGCCTGCCTGCCGTCTGTGGGCCTGCCTGCTGGGGCGCCACTTAGCAGTGGTGCCTGCAGGTGGGGCTTGGCAGAGGCTCTGCTGCGGCTGCTCTGCAGGACCAGGATTCACTCTAAGCATGTCTATTGTTGCCCAGTGTGCTCCCTCAGTGTCCACTGAGCCGCTGCCCTCACTCCAAGAGCCCTGTCTTCAAAAGGTGCTCCCTCACAGACAACTTTAGGAGCTCAGCTGTATCTCCTCTGTGAATCAGGGGTGCCAAGCTGCTGTGGACTGGTGCCCTGCTCTCACCCCGCCCGCCGGGAAGTGCAGCCGCCCTGCTCCACAGTCCCTGTTCCACTTTAGGCTCTGTGATCTAATTAGGGCACCGCGTGTCGCCCCTTGAGTTGGGATGTTAAATTGTCCACATTCCTGTGGGGCTTCCACGCTCCCTAGGTCTCGACTTCCAGCCTGCCCTCTATCCAGCTCCACTTTGACTGTAGTCCCCCAATCCCTCTTTGTTTTTGCCAGCCTCAGGCCGTGCTCCGCGCTCCGTGTTCCTGTCCCAGAATTGCTCCTTCTCCCTCCCTTTCCCGCTCTCCCCTTTTTCCTCTAACCTTTGTGTGTTGTTCTGCATTGTGTGGTTCTCTCAGTTGAGGGTGCTTCTCAGGGTTTCCCCTGTGGGTTCCTTTTTGTTCATAAGTCCCTTCCCAGTTAGGTGTCTGGGTTCTCCTCTCATGGCGCCATCTTTTTTCCTGGTATCTTTTTTTAAAAAAAACCCATAACATGTTGTTTAATCTCCACATATATGTGTTTTTTTCCTGCATTCTTTTCATAGTTGATCTCCAATTTCAAAGCTTTTTGATCCTAGAGTGCACTTGGTATCATTTCAATCTTCTTAAATTTGCTGAGGCTAGCTTTGTGTCCCAACATGTGGTCTATTCTTGACAATATTGGTTCCATGTGCACCAGAAAAGAATGTATTGTCATGAGTTTTAGGATACAGTATCCTATAAATGTCAACTATGTTCAATTGCTGTAATGTATCATTTAAAGCTTCTATTTCCTTATTTATTTTATGTTTGGATGATCTGTTCATGGCTGTCAAGGGTGTGTGTAAGACCCCTAGCATAATTGTGTTTTTGTTAGTTTCTCTTTTTAGATCTGTTAGTAGTTGCTTTGTAAATTTTGGTACTTCTTGGTTGGGGGCATATATATTAATAAGAGTAATATCTTCTTGTTGTATTGTCCCCTTTATTATTATAAAACTTCCACCTTTGTCTCTTGTTACCTTTTTGATCCTGAAGTCTGTTTTGTTAGATATAGTATGGCTGTACCTGCTTATCTCTGGATGCCATTTACTGTAAGTATTTTTTTTTTCACCCTTTCACTTTGAATCTGTGTTTGTCCTTGTGGCTAAGGTGTGTCTCTTATAGGCAGCATGAGGTTGGTTTTTGTTCTTTAATCCACTTTGTTACTCTGTGTCTTTTAATCGGTGAGTGCAGTCCATTTACATTTAAAGTGATGATTGATATATGAGGATTTCCTATAGCCATATTATCTTTTGTTTCTTGGTAGTTCTTTCTTTCTGTGTCTTTCATACAATCACTGCAAAGAGACTGCCTTTCATATTATTAGATCTATCATCTTAGAATCAGAGGTTGGATCTGATTCAGATATATTTCTTTTCAACAAGAAACTTGCGAAAGTAGTATTGCATTACTTCTACCAAGAGACATATTGTGAGCAGTGTTTATACATGATGTGGCAACCACTGATGATCTTTGTGTAGACACTTTCACTGAGAATTTACAAAATGGTAATATTCAAATTTTATCATTTTTATTGTATTTAGTGCAAGACTTCTACATGAGAAACTTCCCTGTGACCCTTGAGCTCCTCTCCACACAGCAAGGCAGACACAATTTAAAACTAAAATATGCTACGGGACTACCACTGATGGCCTTCCTCAACCTCAAGAAAACCTAGTGAGCCCAGAAGCTTCTGAAATAAAGAGCACTGTATTTAGATAGAGTGGTCTGACTGAATTTATATAAATATTCATGGAGACAATATAACATATGAATAAATAGGGCTGGTTCAACATTGCCTACCTGAACATTAGATAAAAACAACAATTTTCGTCTTGGCATAAATTCTCCAGATTTTTTAAAAAACTGTTTTAAAGTGAAGTTGGTTGTATACTAAGACCTCTTCTGGTTGGTTGCAGTAAAACTAATGCAAGGCCAAGTGATCAGAGAAAGTGTGGCCATGATGTCCAGGGTCAGAGCAGTGACTAGGACATCTCTATAAACCAGAAGCAATGTACACAGTGGCAGTTATCTTGAGTCAGCATATCTGAGTTCAAACCCTGGCTCTATAACCTACTAGCTTAGAGACCTTGAGCTAGATATTTGAATTCTCTGGGCATCAGAACCCTCATTATAAACAGGGCTTGGAGATTATGACCTACCTTTCAGACTTGTGCACATTGAAGTTAACATAAACCAAGCACTTTGCTCAGGGCTTGGCACAGAATAAACACTTGCTAAATAGAGAACATCAAAGCATTTAATTATTAGAGTAAGTAGTTTAGCAAGAATTGGGGCCCATCCCTAAATTCAGTAGATGAACACTTCAGGTAGAAAAATAAAATCTGGAGCAATCAGATAAGCTACAAGTACATGTGAAAATTGTACAAGGTTCCTGATGTTTAAGAGTTGGGGAAAGTTATAGTCTCCACAAAATATGAAGATATTGCTACAGGGCAATGTCATGACAACTATCCAGTCAGCTACCAATAGAAATCAAAGTTCCCAACATGCTTCCAGAAGGCATTTGGTGAAAAATAGTATGTCCACATTGTATTCACTAAAATGTCTGATGTCTCTTCTCAAGCTTTTCTCACTGATGTTTGATATATTTTAGCTTTTAAAATAGAAACTTATATGAACTTAAGTTTCTGCAGTTTCCTTTATATTTGGTTTTGTGTTTTAATTTTAGCTTTCTAGTAGCCCTTGTAATACCATGAGATAGGGTAATCAGCCTCCTAGTTGATTATGCTTGTGACATATGAGGCTAATTGCTATTGATTTCTGGTCTGAGTGTGGTTGGGAGGTGTGTGGGGAAATACTCTTAAGATGGACAGAGTAGAGTTAAAAGGATCTTTAGAAAAATAATTAAAGGAAAATGTTGGGATCTCCTCTTTCCGCCTTCACTATAAATTTAAATAGCTTGTTGCAATTTTTGGACAGAGTTCATAGCTCTCTAACAAAGACCCCTAACCCACCTGATTTTTCACACCTTGATTAGGTCATTGCAGTTATGAGCACAAACAGAGCAAGGGCTGTTATATCAAAGGTCTGGTCTAAGATTTCCAAATTCACATTGGGGAGAAATGTAAAAGTTGAAGAAAAATGTTGGAATTGGGATTGAGATCTCAATTTGAAAATCTCCAAGGTCTGTGGTTTTAAATATTATGCCTTAAAGAACAGTAGACTAATTTATAGAGAGCTGAATAAAGGTGGAAGAAATGAGTTCTTACTGCCTATGCCAGGCTGAGAAAATATGTCACTGACACTGAGATCCCTGGTCTGGGTCCCTGATAATCTTCCTATATTTCTTTGCTTCATAACCAAAGGAAAAAAAAAAGAAAAGAAAAAATGAAAAGGACCAAGGAGTGCCATATTCCAAAGGTAGAAAAAAAATAATGCTAAAAATCCAAGGTTTCTGTAGCCCAATATTAAATTCCAGAACAAAGGCAAGCAATTCAGCATTGTATTGAGAACCACATAATAACCTAGTAATAGGGTATTATGTTAGACTGTTCCACCATTGAGGGAGGTTACATTTTAGAAAGCTCACTAAATTAGGAATATTTCAGTTATTTCTGGGGGTTATTTCTGGTTTTATGTGCAACACTTTGGACAATACCGGTTGCTAGGACTGGCTTGTCTAAGCTGAGCTATAGTAAAGCTAACCACTCCCTCAATTCCTTCTGTGAGAGGGTGACCTTCCTCCAGACGAGCTTAAAGAAAGTGACTGGATATATGTCAGCCAAGTGATGCTACTGCTCCATAACTACAAAGGTCAGAAGGTAATCTAAGAGAGTATCAGCTGGAGAGTAGATTTGGGTAAAAAGAAAAAATGCTCTATAGGACTGAGTGGTTGGTGTCATCAGTTAACGGAAATGATACCTGGGCTGGTTTCTCAGTTGGGGCAGGATTTCCAGTGATGGAACTCTCAGAAAAGGTGGAGTGGGAGAGATGGTTGGTGGGAATGTTATTGGGATGGAAGCATTGACATTTCAGCTGCAGATCTTTGAGCTATCAATCTGCTGAGTGGACTTGAGCTCTCCTGTCTGATTGCTATTCCATGTAGGTAAATAGAGGAGTCCAGGAGTCATGTTCAGTGGGGTGTTATTGAAACTCAAATGAGGGAACATGTTAAATGCTTTGATTTTTATTCAGACCTAGATTCAAACTTTAGAGAATCTATTTATATCTTCTTTGTTTCTCAGTTTGCTTTTTTTGTTTGTTTGTTTTTGACAGAGAGAGAGAGAGAGAGATATACAGAGACAGAGACAGAGAGAAGGGGGAAGGCCCAGAACAGTCTCCATAGTTGCACATCAATCAATGGTTTTTCCACATAGTTTCATTCCACAGGTAGGCATGGGGCTGTACGGGGCAGGAACTGGGCTGGGGTCTCACCCCGGTGAGAACTGAACTGGGGGCACTCCCCAGTTCAGCATATGGGTTCACACGGCTCAGGGTCGAGATTTGATCCTCGGTCCCTGGGGCTACAAAGTGAGTGCTTAACCCACTGAGTCATCCCAGCTTCCCCTCAGTTTGATTTTTTATAAGATAATATTATTTATATAAAAATAATATTGTAAGGCAATAATAATAGTAAGCACCTCACTGGGTTGTTGTGAACATTAAATGAAATACTATAGAAAGCAATTCTGGCAAAGGGTCAGTATTCAACTGATGGTTCTCACTCAGCTGTGGATTGGCACTGAGTAGAATTTTAAAAACCATTGCTTTCAGGTTTCACTAAGGTTCAATCAAATCAGAATCCCTATGATTCTGTGCAGGCAGGGTTGAGAGCCCCTATACTAAAAAAATTTTATTATCTGTATTGAGAAAAATTTGGGGGGATTGAAAAGAGTGCTGGGTTTTGCTTAACTTTTAGTCAAGTCCTGTGTTGTTTACTGTTGTTGGTTTTCTTCTACAAAGTGGTAATTTAGAGAAGGTACAGCTACCTAGCTGATAAATATGCTTGGACATAATCCTGATTTTAGGCAATACCCCTTGTTTCTTATGCTTAGGTAGCAGAATTGAGAAGATCCAGGTACCGGTATAAAAAATGCAATCCCTCTGTAGTCTTGCCTTTGTGAGACACTGGTCAATCTAATCAGGTTCACACCAAAAGAGGGTAGAGTGAATGGAACCTCAGCAGTTTAATTAAGGATGCTCTGCTGGGCTGTTTCTGGGTGCTGGTACAGAGGAGATGGGCTGTGCCTGAGCACTCATTACTAAGCCAGACTTCCTTCCTCTTTTCTCTATACTGTGGGATCTCCTGAGGACTATCTTGGGCAGGGGGATTGAGTGGATTGAGGATGTGAAATTTCAGTTCTTATGTTTTCTCATGTTATTATGTATATCTTATGTTATTGCAACTGAAAACTTCCAGGCTTACTATAAGGGAGCTTTTCCAGAAATTCTCCTGGGTTGTTATTGGGACTATGCTTAATATTCCTGAATGAGAAGACCTAAGGGAGAAAAATCTGGCCCCTGTCTTTCAAGTTACTAGGTTTATTCATATAGAAAAAAAATAGTCTTCCCTTTTGGGCAGGCAGTGAGGTGAAAGGGTTTAGCTAGTGTTGAAGTTCCCCAGCTGAAACACTAGGAAAGAGCCTGAAAGGCCCTGTAATCACATTGTTATTTTCTCCTTCCTTCTCTGTTCAGCACAGAGATAATCATCATGTACTAAAATGTTCCTATTCACATTTTTAAAAGTAAAATATAAAAGGAGAGATCAAATAATCAGTAAAATAAGTAAAAGTGAATACATTTAAATTGAAAGAAGTAAATGATTAAAAAGCCTTGAACGTCAGTGAACAGAACACAAATGATCTGTTCTGAAGTGATTGAATTGAGGTAACTGAAATGTTTAGCCCAGGTCTTCTTTTATAAAAATATTTATTGTATTGTTTTTGACAGAGAGAGGGAAACAGAGACAGAGTGAAGGCAGAGGGCCCAGAGCAGTCTCCACAGCTGTATGTCATCAGTTTTTGACAGTTTTATTCCACACAAGTGGGCGGGTTCCACACAGAGCAGGAATCAGATAGGGGCCTCCTGCACGGGAAGCTCACCTCAGTGAAAACTGAATTTGGGCTACATCCCAATTCAGCATATGGGTTCACACAGACCAGGGCCGGGATTTGATCCTCCGACCCTGGGTCTGCAAAGCGAGTGCTTAACCCACTGAGCCATCCTGGCATCCCCTAGCCCATGTCTTGTATGTCAGGATGGGATTAGTTGTAGAAAATATCTTTCTTTTTTGGGAACAGCTTTATTAAGATAAAAATCACATCCCATAAAATTTATCCATTTAACGTGAATGAAAAAATTGTAGGATACTCACAGAGTTGTGTAACCATCACTCCCATCAATTTTAGAATATTTCATGATCTTCAAAAGAAAATCTATTTCCTTTAGCTATCACCTGCTAACAATGCTTCCTGATCCCAGGCAGCCTTTAATCTACTTTCTATCTCTAAGAACTTTTCTATTCCTGACATTTTAGATGAATATAATTACATAGTGTTTGGTCTTTTCTGTCTAGCTTTTTTTACATAGCATAATGTTTTCACTGTTGTCTAAGTTGTAGCCCATTTCAGGACTTCATTCCTTTTTATGACTGAATACTCATAATATTCTACTGTATATTCATTCATCAGTTGATGGACACTTAGATTGTTTTAATTTTTGGCTATGATAAATAATGATGCCATAAACATTAATGTACAAGTTTTTGTAGAACTATGTTTTCATTTTGGGGGATATATACAAAGACTGACAACCAAGTTTGAGAACTTGCCACTGTGCACTTACATTGGCAGCACTGTATAAACAATTCAGGATGGTTTCATAACCTTGGTATATCAGTATCTCACAGCTGTGTTCATGCAGTGTGGTGGTCTCTTGCTAAGGGTCATTCATTATTGTTGAGTGTTTTTGTGTTGTCATGAGAATGTCAAAGCTTAAATTAGAGCAATGAAACAAACCTTACATTTCTTGTTAAACTTGGCAAGAGTGGAAGTGAAATCAGGGACATGTTAGTCCAAGTTGATGGAGATAATGCCATGAAGAAAACAGCAGTGTATGAATTGACTCAACTTTTTTTCTGAAAGGAGAAAACGCATCACTGATGAAGAGAAGTCAGGCAGCCAGTAATGAGCAGAACTGATGAAAACATTGCAAGTATTCATCAAATTGTGTGTCAAAATCATCAGCTGACTGTGAGAAGCATAGCAGACCAAGTAAACATTGATAGAGAAATAAGAAAATCTTCACTGAAAATCTTGGCATTAGAAAGATGTGAGCAAAAATGGTCCTGAAGTTGGGGAAGCCGGGATGTCTCAGTGGGTTAAGAGCTCACTTTGCAGCCCTGGAGACCAAGGATCAAATCCTGGCGTTGGACCAAGGGGACCCATATGCTGAACTGGGGAGTGCCCTCAATTCGGTTCTCACCAGGGTGAAGACCCCGGCTCAGTTCCTGCCCTGTGCAGCCCCGTGCCCACCTGTGGAACAAAACTATGTAGGAAAACCAATGATGTGTAACTATGGAGACTGTTCTGGGTCCTCTCCCTTCTCTCTCTCTCTGTATCTCTCTCTCTCTGTCAAAAACAATAAAAATAAATCTTAAAAAAAAAAAGGGTCCTGAGGAAGCTTGCTGATGAACAAAAGCAAGGGAGAGTTGAAGTTTGCCAAGACCTTTTGAAGAGGCAAGAAGACAATGTTAGCACCAGTGATGAAACGTGCGTGTACCAGTACAACCCTGAAACAAAGCATCAAAGTGCACAATGGAAGTCAGCCAATTCTCCACAACCAAAAAAGTTATATTAGTCCAAATCAAGAGTCAAAATGATGTTGCTAATTTTTTGATATCAGAAGGATTGTTCATTATGAATTTGTACCAACTAGAGAAACAGTCAAGTTTACTATTTGCAAGTGCTGCAAAGTCTGCATGAAAAAGATGAAAACCACCCAAACTTTTAATCAACAGCTCATGGCTCTTGTATCATGACAATGCATCAGCTCACACAACACTGTGAGGGACTTTGTAGCCAATAAACAAATAACTGTATTGGAATACCCTCTTTATGCACCTGATTTGGCCCCCAATGACTTCTTTCTGTATGTGAAGATAAAGAAAATATTGAAAGGAAGACATTTTGATGCCATTCAAGACATCAAGGGTAATAGGACAATGACTCTGATGGCCATTCCAGAAAAAAATGTTCCAAAGTTGCTTTGAAGGGAGGACTAGGTGCTGGCATCAGTGCGTAGCTTCTCAAGAGGACCATTTTGAAGGTGACCAGTCAGCGATTAGGTACGTAGGGATATAGCACTTTTTCTAGGATGAGTTTGCCCACTTATATGTCAGACCACATACTTAGGAATAAAATTGTTGGGTCAAATGGCAACTCTATGTTCAAATTTTTCAGGAAACTTTCAAACTGTCTTCCAAAGTGACTGAACCATTTTACATTCCTACCAGAAGTGTCTGAGGTTTCTGTTTTCTCTATATCCTCTCTAATACTTGTAACTATCTTTTTAATTATAGCTATTCTAATGAGTGTATTCTAATGAATGTGAAGTCATATCTTATAATGGTTTGATTTGCATTTTTCTGATACCTAATAATGTTGAGAATCTTTTTTATGTCCTATTGGTTATTTATATATATATAAGTATCTTCCCTAAAAACTGTTTATTCAGATCCTTTGACAATTTTTGAATGGGTTTTTGCCTATTTGTTATTGAATTTTAAGAGGTTTTTTTTTTAAAATATATATTCTAGAAGCAATTTCTTGCTCAGATATGTGATTTGCAATACTTTCTCTTCTTCTCTGTGTTATATATTTGCCTTTTTTTTTAATTTTATTTATTTATTTATTTTATTGTTTTTGACAGAGAGAGAGAGAGAGAGAGAGAGAGAGAGAGAGAGAGAGATACAAGGACAGAGAGAGAACAGAACTGGGGGAGCTCCCCAGTTCAGCATATGGGTCTGCACGGGCCAGGGCCGGGATTCAATCCTCGGTCCCCGGCACTGCAAAGTGAGCACTTAACCCACTGAGCCATCCCAGCTTCCTCTTGCCTTCTTAATTGTGTTCTTTGAAGACAAAAGTTCTTTTTTTTAATATTTTTATTAAAATATAGCTAACATAAAATACTATATTAGTTTCAATGTACACCACAGTTATTTAAAATTTACGTACTGAAATACGCGATCACTATGAAAACTCCTGATCCTGTACCATGATATCTCAATATTGTTGACTGTATTTCCTATGCTGTACACTATATCCCCATGACTTAGTTGTTTTATTCCTGGAAATGTGCACCTCTTAGTCTCCATTAACCTTATTTATCCTCTAAATTTTCTTTTCAATTACAGTTGACATATAATTTTATTTTATATTAGTTTCAAGTTTATCGCATAGCATAGTGGTTAGATATTTTTATAATTTATAAATTGATAATCTTGACTAGTTTAGTACCTACCTGGCACTATACATAGTTATTACCATATTATTGACTAAATTCTCTGTACTTTATATCCCCATGACTATTTTGTAACTACCAATTTGTACACCTCCTTTTTTTTTTTCAGATTTATTTTTATTGGTTTTGACAAAGAGAGATACAGAGACAGAGAGAAGGGGTAGGGCCCAGAACAGTCTCCATAGTTGCACATCATTGGTTTTTCCACATGGTTTCATTCCACAGGTGGGTGCAGGGCTGCACAGGGCAGGAACTGGGCCGGGGTCTTTACCCTGGTGAGAACTGAACTGGGGGCACTCCCCAGTTCAGCATATGGGTCCACTTGGTCCAGGGCCGGGATTCAATCCTCTGTCCTCGGGGCTACAAAGTGAGCGCTTAACCCACTGAGCCATCCCGGCTTCCCCCTTCTCTGACTTTTTAAAATTGTTTCTATGTGCTTTTTTAAGCTTGTTATCTCTATGTTGTAATTCTTACTAAGTTCTGTAAGCATCCTGATAACCAGTGGTTTGAATTCTCTATCTAGTAGATTACTTCCCTCAATTTTATTTAGTTCTTTTTCTAGAGTTTTCACCAGTTCTTTCATTCGGGATGTGATTTTTTTGTTTGTTTTTCTGATTTTGGCTGCCTCTCTGTGTTTGTTTTTATGTATTACATAGATCTGCTATTTTGCAGAGTGGCTTTATGTAGTAAGTATCCTATGGGGCCCAGTTGCACAGTCTCCCTGGTCACCTGAGCTGGATGCTCCAAGAGTGTACTTTGTGTGGTTTATGTGTTCCCTTATGTTGTACTTGAGTCCTGATTGCTGGAATTGCTAAGCATCACAGCATGCTCTCTGGCTAAACTTGATGATTGCCAGACTGATATGTAGGAGTGATGTGCCACAAGAATCAGATTGGGAGGAATTAAGCATGAAGGTTAATTTTGGATACCTATGTTGAATCTGTTGTGTATATGGGATATGTAGGTGGAGCTGTAACAATAGGTGGTTGAATATAAAAAACTGGAGCCCTAACCAAGGGAGAGCTCTGGCTGGAGAGAGAAAGACTTGAGAGTTTGGCCTATAGATGGAAGCAAATCCAACTTCCTGGAGTGTGCGACAAGGCAAGATAACATGAAATTGACCCAAGGAGTCCGATGAGCCCATACATAGTACTGCAAGAGACTGGTTGAGAGGTAGAAAGAAATCCAGAAGAGAATATTGGCAAAGAAATCAAGGATCAAAGGAGATTCAAGGAGAGTTGTTAATAGTGTCAAATGTCATGAGGTATTTGGTAAAGTACAGACTGAAGTGTATCTATGATTATCATGCAGAGGTTGTTAATCACTTTGGTGGTACAGCTTTAGTGGAATATTAGAGGAAGAAACAGATGCAGTAGTCTGAGCAATTAACTAGATTGAGAAAAGATGCATGCGGGTGAAATCTGATAAAAGAGACAAAGCTAGGTCTCAGGAACCAACAAGATTATTGGAATTTCTTGGAATTTAAAGAAAATCTGAGGTCAAATAAAAATTTCAGTAGACTGTGAGAAAATGTCTGAGAGAAGATAAACATGTTCGTGAGAGACAGTTGCAGCCTGCATATATAACATCAAACCAACTACATAATTGTCTGTGACATTTCTACAGAAAATGGATCCCAAATGGTGTGGGGCAGAGGGAATGGGAGAATTGACTTCAGGTACAGGAATATTTACTGGCAGAAAAAGCACAGAATTTCTAAGCTAGTGTTTCTCATAGAAGGGCCATGTGATCACCTGGTTCAGCAACCCAGGGTGCTTTAAGAATGTTCACAGTGGCCAGAACATGGAAACAACCAAAATGCCCTTTGATAGATGACTGGATAAAGAAGATGTGGTACATTTACACAATGGAATACTACTCAGCGATAAGAAATGATGAAATACAGTCATTTGTGACAACATAGATGGACCTAGAGACCATCTTATTAAGCGAAATAAGTCAGACTAAAAGAATCCGGAAACATATGACCTCACTTATAGGTGGAATATAAAACTGAAAGTTACAAAGACACAGAGACCTATGGACACACTCAATAGCTGGGTGATTGCCTGAGGGAAGGGGAGGAGGGGGGAGGGAGAGAGGGAGGGG
>PVKE010045130.1:0-12734 GCA_004027555.1 Craseonycteris thonglongyai | reverse complement strand
CCGTATTTTCCGGCGTATAAGACGACCGGGCGTATAAGACGACCCCCTAATTTTACAGTTAAAACATAGGTTTAGGCCTATATTCGCTGTATAAGACTACAGCCTCGGAAGTGGGGGGTAGTCTTATACAGCGAATATAGGCCTAAACCTATGTTTTAACTGTAAAATTAGGGGGTCGTCTTATACGCCGGAAAATACGATGGTTCCGCACAGGCCGGGGCCGGGATTCGATCCTTGGTCCCCGGGACTGCAAAGTGAGCGCTTAACCCACTGAGCCCTCCCGGCTTCCCCTATGCGTTACCTTTTACAGTATCTTTAAAAATACCTTCTTCTTATGCCGTGAACGTTTTCCGAGGCCCAATTACTATTTGAGTGTATTTCCAGAATCTTAGATTCTGTGTACATCTCCTGCGTCGTGTCCATACACATGTGCTGCTGGTGTTTCCTGCTGAAGCCGCTACGTTCACGGGGGCTCTTTTCAGCCTCGGTGGGGGCCTGCCCAGGACTTGCGCCAATCTTACCTGCTCTCTGCTCCTGGAGTTTGCCTTCTCGTCGCTTGTCTTTCTGGCCTCTGCTCTCTGACCCCTCAGCCTGCCCTTAAATACTGGTGTTATTTCTCCAGGGCGCCATCCTAGGCTGTCACTTTTCTTTTCATTTTACTGCTTTCCTTGGAACACACTCGTCTTTCCCTACGGCTTCGCCTCACTCTTCCTTGTCAGTGATTTTGAAGTTTATTGCTGGCCTGGACCTACTCACCTGAGACCCCAAACCATATTGCTGGGGGCCCCTTGGGCTTATTTACTTGGTGGTCCTGTGGTTGCCTCACAATAACCTGTCTAAAAATAAACTTTAGAACCTATTGTTTTCATCTGTTGAACACTTCTTGACCCTTCCCTCTTTCCCGGGCGCTGCTTCAGTTGAATTCCTTGTCATGTATCTCACCCGGCTGTGTGTATTTATGGAAGTATATTTTCTTCCCTGATCTCTTCTCCCACAAATTGAAGCTTCTCTGTTGATGCCTTTTTTGTTTGATTGTTTTTTTGTAGTTAGGCTGGCCAGATGCACCATTTTAAATGGGACAGAAAACACCGATATTTTCCCATTTCGAATGGTACATGTGGTCAGCCTCCTGACACCTTGAATTTAGCCCAGTGAGAGTAGGCCGACCATGTGTACCATTTGAAACGGGACAGGACCGTTGTTTTCTATCCCACTTAAAATGGTACATCTGGTCAGCCTATTGATTGTGGTAGCTTACTGATTTTATGTCAATGGGAACTTAAATATTATTAAGAATCACTGTTCATTATAATAATTTAAAAAACATAAACTTCAGTCATCAAAAGTAATTCTTGTTAATATGCTGTTATATTTCCTTATATATTTTCCAAACCTACATTTTTTTACCCTTGAGATCATCCTGAATATAAAGTTATATCCTTCATTTTTCAAAACTTTACATTAGAGGTTAAGGTTTGATTCATATTTAACACGTTTCACTAAAACAAATTCCAGGGATGCCAGGATGACTCAGCAGGGAAGGTTCTCACCTCCCGTGCGGGAACCCCCAGTTCAGTTCCTGCCCCCTGTGACCCCACATCCACCTGTGTGGAAGGAAACCATATCACAGCTAATGATGTGCAACTGTGGAGACTGCTCTGGGCCCTTCTCTCTCTCTCTCTCTCTCTCTCTCTCTCTCTCTCTCTCTCTCTCTCTCTCTCTCACACCTTCTCTCAAACAATTAAATAAACCTTTAAAAATGAACAAATGAATGAATCCCAGAAAGATCAAAGAGTTTAACAGAAAAAGATAAACCATAAAAGTTTTCAAGAATACCTGGGTGGATGTTTCTTGTGATCTCACCGTACTAAAGTCTTTTCTGCGCATGATGTGTAACCTAGAAACCGTAACAGAAAAATTGATAAACTTGACTTGCGGTGGCAAAGGTGTCAGGAAACAGGCACACTTGTGCATTGCTGGTGGAAGCTCAGATTGGCAATATTCTGTCAAAACTCTAAGTGCACCTGTTCTTTGTCCTACCAATTCCATTTCTAAGAATTGCTCCCCCTGACACACATGCGTGTGATGCTATAGCAACCAAGGACGTTGTTAGTAGTAGCAAGATAGGAAACAACCAAAATATCCGTTAATAAAGCCCTGGGTAAATGACTTAGTCCGTCCATGCATTAGAATGCTCTCCAACCATTTATAAGTCGGTTCCATTTGCACTGAATTGCAATGATCACTAAGATGTTTTTTTCATTGAAAAACTGAATGTGCACAGTGTGTTTAGAATGCTACCACGTGTGACGTAAACACATTTACACAGAGGTTTTAATATGAATCCGATACCTCCAGGAGGCTACCTAAGAAACTGCTAACTCTGATAGTGTCTAGAGAGAGGAACTAAAAAGAAAGGAGTGAGTTGTCTGAGGGACGGGCATGGGAGGGAGACCTCTATTCTCCTTACACGTCTTTATCACTTTGGCTTTACCTGAGACTTCAAATTTTTTTTGAAACATCCATTGTTGAACGTTTAGATTGTTTCTGTTTTTAATGCTTATAAATACTTTTAAAATGACCAGCATTCTGTATGTATTTCTGTACATATTTGAGCTTATTTCTGTGGGATTGCCAAATGTAGAATTGCTGGGTAAAGGGTTATGATTATTATTACCCATTATTATGCTGTTTTCCCAAGCGAAGTGCCAGTTCATACTCACAGCAACAGGATGTACATGCCCTTTGTTTAAGAGTTCTGCTAGTTTGCTGGACAGAAAATTATACCTCGTTTAAGTGTACATTGCTTTGATTATGACTGAGGCTGAACGTTCATATATCTAGATCTTTCTAAATGCTGTCACTCTTTACGCTCGTGTGTGTTATAGTTTCATGCCTCTTACGCATGTATTGATTGTGGTCCTGATGTCTGTCTGCTCAATTTATATATGCTATTCGCATGCTAAAGATGTTCATCTTTTGCTGTGTGTGTTTCTAAGGGGGGTTTTAAGGGCCAGTAGCGGTTAGAAATCAAGCTAGAGCGCTCACTCCACGTGTGGAGGGGAAGGCCGAACGCAGACAGTGGAGAAGCCGGCAGGTCTGCCCCTGTGGCTGGATTGGCGCTTGTGCTGGAAGTGGGCTGATGGGGTGGGATTACCGCACGGGAGCGTGTACTGTCCGTGCTAATGCATCGGGCCCTTCCTGTGAAAATCATGGAAAACCGTTAGGGAACTTTCAACAGGGAAGCACGTAGTAGTAGCTTTTATTTACAACCATCCTGAAAACTGAGACGCTTTGGCTTTTCTGATAGTAACGTCACCTCCTCACCCTCAGCCCTTCTCGTGGGTCACCGGCCTCCTTCTTAAGACCGTTAAACTCCGTTGTTTTGCAGACTGCTCCTGGCAATGGCTCTTTCGCTCACAGCGCTCTCAGCCACTTGCCTGTTTCTACAGCAAGCTTGGCTCTCAAACTATTTGTAGAAACACTTGAAAGCAGTGTGGAGAGCTTCGATGATCTTTTAAGCTTTGTGATGCCGAAGACCATTTTTTAAAATGCCTTCTCAATTGAATAACAACTGGCTTATACCAAGTACTTACAGAGGATTGGATAGTTAAGAGTCTATCGACCTCTGGAGGAGGCATAGCTGGGAGCTGAAAATCACAGACTGGTCAGCTGGGTTCAGAACCCAGCTCTGTCACTTATTAGACACGTGGTCTCGGCCTAAAGAGTTAAGATATCTCTGGGTCATAGTTTGTGGGGATTAACTGAGATCATGTAGACCCGGTACTTAGCACCATGCCCTGTGCATGCTACCTGCACCATAAATCACAGACGTTATTTTGCTATCCCTTAGACCCTGAAATAGAAAGCACTACCAGTGACTGTGGCGAGCAACCCTGTGTGGATTTTGAAAATAGCAGTCTGAGGACATACTTGTCTATATTCCATTCAATATTATCTGCTTCAAGGTCTTTATCCTTTCTGAAAGTACTTTTTCTCTGACCTTGAAGTTCAGGGTTTTCTAAGTATATATCTTAGCAGTATCTTCTGGCTGTTAAATCTCAGTGAATCCTCTCAATTTTTTATAATCACTTTTGGGACATTTTCTCCCATTATAACTTTAATTACCTACTTTGTTTAGTTTGTTCACATTTATTATTCATAAGTTATATTCCATTGCTTGTTCTGGAGGTTAATTTTTTAAACGTATTTCTCATCAACTCATTTAATTTTTCTATGTTTTAGATTTGATTTTGTAGTTTGGCCTCTATTCTGGTTTCTATATAAAACAGTGTTTATTTTTACTTCCACTATATACATAATTGTTCTCTAGCACTGCAACCTTTGTTCTGTGTTTTATTTATTTATTTATTTTCTCTTTTGCTTTTCTTAAGTGGGCAAATGTAATATAAGTCCTATGCTATTTATTTTTTAATTTTCTTTAAAAGTTGACCTATTGAGGAATAATTTACATACAATAAAATGCATCTATTTTAAGTGTATAGTTTAATGTTTTGACAAATACATAGGCCTGTGTAAATACCACCCCAAGTCAAGATAAGAACTGAACTATTACCCTCAAAACGTCTCCTTGGCCCTTGTGTGTTCACTGTGAACAGCGTCTATGTCATCTTTCATCTCTTTTACTGGGTGTCACTTCCCCTCCCCCGTCCCTGCAGCCGGTGACCTTGACCTGCTGTATTCCCAGCACCCCACTAGTGCTTACCTAACAGGCGTTTGGTACATATTTCTCCTGTGAACTGTCGTGGCAAATTCTGTAATCACTGCCTCAGAGGCGGTTTCATTCTTGTGCTGCAAACCCTTTTCTCTCTCTTTTTTTTTTCAGTTGCTTACCCTTTTCTGTGTTCTTACTGATTATTGGTACTTTTCTTGAAGGTCTTTTTTATCTTGCCCATGACAGTTAGTTAAGTTAATTTATTCAGTAAATAGTTACTGAGCACCATCTTTCAGTCAGGCACGTGAGATTCCGTGGTGAACAAGATAGATGAGTGTTCCTACCATGTGGGATCTACACTCGAGCAGGAACTCACCTTCCTCAGAAGGAAATTCTGTGCCCTTGCTCTGAAGGCTACCCAGAGTACTTATGACCTTCAAGTCGTCCTTGAACTTTCTAACAGCGTTACTATCCATTTTATCACACAACACGCAGTCACACACGCTATAATCCCAAGGCTGTTGCATGAGGTGTTAAGAGCCTGAGCCAAGATACGGACTGAGGATCTGGAGAAGTGGAAGGCGCGTCAGAAGGGATGTAGAGATTGAGTCAGCAAGATTTTGTGATTGGCTGAATATGAGGAATTAAGGGAAAGGACAGAATTTTGGATGCATCCCCAACTGTCTGATTTGCATGGTGGGCTGTAGGAAGCCGCTCCTGCCTAGGAAGGGAATACTGGTCATTAGGAGCAAGGGGAAAGGTAGGTAGATAGTGACATCAGCTTTGAGAGTCCTCGGTGGGAGAATCTATAGTGGGTATAACAGGTACCTTTTGTTGGCAAGTCCAAAAAGCAGTTGGGTCACAGGGGCTGCCCAGAAAAAACCCAGCCATTGTCAACATAACAAGAATGGGTCCATGGCTGGGTACTTTCTGGACAGCCCTCGTGTATGAATGTGGAACTCAGAAAGGAGGCATGAGCTGGAGAAAGAGTGGGCAGCCAGTGGGCACAGATATAATTACTGTAGGAGATTTTATTGTAATGTGGGTGTGTTGTTTTTTGAGTACAGTTTGCATTCAAGGTAATATTCACAGTTTCAGGGGCACAGCATGGTGGTTACACGTTTATAGAACTTATGAAATGACCTCCCAGTAAGTATAGCACCCATCTGGCACCATATACAGTTATTACCGTATTATTGACTGTATTCCCTAGGCTGTACTTTACATCCTGTGACTGCTTTGTAACTGCCCATTTGTGCTTCTCAAACCCCTCATCTTCCTCACCCAGCCCCCCAACCCCTTCCCATCTGGCAACCATCAGAATGTTCTCGGGTCCATGAGTTTGTTTCAGTTTTGCTTATTCATTTACTTTGGTTTTAGATTCCACACATAAGTGAAGTCATACAGTGTTTGTCTTTGACTGACTTCTTCCGTCAGCATGGTACCCTCTAGGTCCTCCCATGTTGTTGCAAATGGCAAGATTCCATTCTTTTTTACCGCTGAGTAGTATTCCGTTATGCACACGAGTATTACCACGTCTCTATCAACTGTCTATATCTAGACACTAAGGTTCCTTCCGTATCTTGGCCATTGTAAATGGTGCTGCAGCGAATGCTGGAATACATACACACATCCCCTTGAGGTAGCATTTGAATGTCTTCAGATAAACACCCAGAAGTAGGGTTACTGGGTTCTTCTGTGTCTCGTTACAGCTTTTTTTTTTTACAATCCATTCTGTCTGGTGTAAGGGTTGCCACCCCAGCTGTGTTCCCCCTTCCATTTTCATGAGATCTCTTTGTCAACGTGCCTTTACTTTTAGTCTCTGTCTTTTGATCTGAAGTGTGTCTCCTGCAGGCACGTATGTAAGGATCTTGTTTTCTTCTTTCAGTTACCCTATTTCTTCTGATTGGAGCGTTTATTCCACTTACATTTACAGTAATTGTTGATAGGTGTGTAGTTATTGCCATTTTGTTATTCATGTTTTGGATCTCTTTTTCTTCTTCCTAAAGAAGCTCCGTTAACATTTCTCGTAATGTTGGTTCATTCGGCGGGGATGAACTCTGTCTTAATGTGTTTTCTAATTGTCTCAAGCTGTAGAAGAACTTGGGTCTTTATATTCTAAGCCATCCCCCTTTTTCCCACCTCTTCTGGGCTAGTCACCAGCTTTTAGAAAAAAATGAATTTAGTAATGACTACTGTTGCCCATTTTATTTTTCCAGAAAACCCATGCAGCAGCATCTTGAATGAAAAATTCAAGCAATGGATGGTTCCCTAAGGTTAACTTCTAGTATAAAATCAATTTTTCCTATTAAACAAAAATATTGGATTTCTATTATATTGTCCCCTCTCTTCCCCCATCACCACCAAAAAGTCACGGTTTCAGAGGCGCGTGTGGGTGTGAGGGAGAGCAGGGACGTTGTGTCATACGAAGACAGCCCACCGAAAACGGCTTCTGGCTTACCCAGCTGCTAACAGAATCTTGTTAGATTGGCAGCTGTACATGAAGGAAAGTTATATTTAATAGTCTGTGAGTAAAATCCTCCCATACAGCTGTATAGTGAATGAGCCCGGTTCTTATAAAGCACGCTAGTACAGGGATTCCATTTCCTGTCACTGTCGCCCACCATGGATTCTGAGCGGGACCCAGATGCTCCCTTACAGTCTCATTGTTCATGTGCAATGGGGGCTCGCACCCCAAGGTGCAAGTTCTGTCCTCCTTTCTCCTTCATGGTTCCTAATGTTACAGGATTCATTTTACTCCTGCTTTTAAATGCAGATGGGCCTGATATTTAAAATTTCAATTTCTGGTTTTGTTTTACTTTAGGAAAGTTTACCCGAAACAAAACTAATTCTCTTTAAAATCGGGTTTCCCAGTAAACAGCATCCATCCCCCCAACACCCACCCACCCCCAGCGCCCATGGAGACTCGAGCCCCCTCCTCTCATTGCTTTGCCTCGATTCCCAGTCTTCTTTCCACACATTCCTATTACTTCCCGTGGGTTCCTTCACTGGAGCTCAACGTTGAGAACAGAGCCACCCGCAACGGTCCAAAGACTAGAGAGAATCGTGTCGGATTGGGCTGCTGCTCCTTCGTGCCTTTCTTCCGTCTGCAGCAGGTGGCGGGCCTGGGGGTCAAGGCCACTTCTGTCTGGGGGTGGAGGGTCACGATAAGGCCTCTTGACTCGCCTGCAGTGGCTCATGGTGCACACGCTGTGGTGTGAGCGTGACGTGAGCAGCCACAGATACTGCTTGTATTACGGAGCAGCAGGAAGAAGAGGAACCTTTTTCATTTACTGCGTGGCATCTTTGCACCAGGTTCTGCGCCAGATTCCAGACACACACTGTAAAGCCCCAGCCTCCCCGCAGCCCCGGGGGGTGGGCGGGTCCGTGCCTCTCGGACCCACGAGGAACACGGGTTATATGAAGAGGCTTGCTCAAGTTCACAGTCAGGGGGACCTGCAGCAAAGAACGCCAGCCCAGCCTGTCTGAATGGAAAGCCTTGTCCTTGAGCTCCTGCCCTCACGTGATTTATGGCGGGTGGGGTTCTATGCATGTGCATGTACTTACTGTAAAGATGGAGAAAAGCATGTTGGTGTCACCTCCATTCCAGGCTGAGGTGGGATCGTGACGTGAATCCTTACATTATGTTACACAAGAGAAGAAACAGACGGAAGACAGGACACAAGGCCCCATCGATCTGTGTCTTGGTGCCTACCTACGGGGTCCACCATTTCACCAGTTCATTCTCGCTGTGTCTCTGTATGTTAAAGGTTCAATTATCCATGTTAATGGAGGGAAGCCAGATGTGAACAACTCTATAAAGAACCAGTAATCTAAGGAGCATTTCCGTAGCAGTGTGCCATTTGCATGTGACTTATGTGGGGTAGATTTATAGCCCTAAATATGTTTGCTTAGCCATCCCACGTAGTAATGGATGCGCCTGTCCCAGGAGTAAAGATCAAAGTGGATCATCCGTAGAAGACTATCAGACAGTTAATTCCCAAGGAAAAGCTTTTAAATTCATTTAAAAGCATAGCTTCCAAGATGCTGACGCCTTTTCTTTTTTTTCCCCTGAATTCATTTAGAACTTATGCTATGAGGAGGATAAGAGATGCCTTCAGAGAAAATAAGAGTGTAAAGGATCCTGCGGAAATTCAGACGCTGGTGAATAAAGCCAAGAGGGAGCTGGGGATGATTCGCCGTCAGGTAAGCTGCATCAGGGCCGGGCTGTGGCTCATTAACAGCGTGGAGCTCCGGCTCGTCCTCCTGCATTGGACCCTGAGACGCTGTGCCTCTTCCTCATACGGACACAGAACGACGACATGTCGTATTACTGAATTCAAAGAAAATGTAAAGGAAGAGATTCCAGAGAACACATTGTGCTGTAGGACACTGAATTCTCACGTTTGGCTAAAGGTCGATGCTTTGAGTGTGGGACGCTTCAGAAAAACATGTTGTCTCTTTGTAAGATACGTTACATTACACACTTGTAGGTGGACATGTGTTGAAGAGTATAACATACGTCTCCTAGTATTTTACAGTCTTAATTCAAGGTCAGGTTGCCCTTCTTCTGAAGACACTGTGGGCATAGGTGATGGGCCGAATACTGTTGCCACGTGGAAGGCGTGTCTGCAAGTGCAGGCGCTATAAGCAGCCGTCTCAGGACGGATCCCATGAAGGGCCCAGGAGTGTGTTGTCGCTGGCGGAACGGCCGGGGGTCACCTTGGTTTGTGCCTGCCTCTCTCTTCACGAGTAGAGCGGAGCACCTGCAGACACTTGGTCTCCTGGGTCGTGTGGCATGTCCACCTTTCCACGAAACTAACTACAGAGCCCAAGGCTGCATCGCCTGCTAGCCATTGGTTTTCTCGCGCTCTCAGAAAATTCCTCCTTTTTGCGATTTTTCTTTGATTTAGCAGCAAGCACAGCATCAACTCCATTCCTGCTTCTATTTGTTTTTCTCTCTTACTTGAAGTGAATTTGTTTATACCGTGTGCGGGGGGAGCCTTGTACCGCTTTTCTAACTGCTAGTGTTTTGGAAACGATTTCCTTAGCCTCATCAGCAGATGATGATGATTGGCTTTCATTAGATCCTGTCCTAATAGATGACATAGAGGAGGGCTGTCCGGAAGGTATCCAGCCGTGTACTATGAAAAGAGAGGCTGGATCTTTTCCGGACAGCCCTCGTATTCTTCTTCATGATGGACTCTACACAGAATTGAAAAAGAGAAGCAATCTTATAAACTGTCCATCAAAACAGAAGATCTTGTTCTGTCGCCTACCTAATGAAACAACCCCTTCTAGAGTAACACTTCAGATTCCGAGAACCCTCTGTGAGTCTGCAGTTACCTACCGATAGAATTACCTCGCCACGTTTCAACAAGCCTAGGAAATGATCCTTAACTAAGGGCACGAAAAGGTACTAGAATCATCATCAGAAAAAAAATAATAAAACAATCTACATGTTTGCATGCACTTCGATAGCAGCAGATGAGTGAGTTGCTGTTTTGAAGAGTCTGGAATGACAGCATTTTCCGTGCATCAGTGGGTGAATTTTATGGGATCCTTTGGGAGTGCAAGCTGTTGGCCTCTGTCCAGTAGATATTTGCACTTGGATGTTTCACCCACACTTGAAACTCATCATAGCCGAAATTCAGCCATCTTTTCTAAGGAATGTTCTTTCAGAAAATCCCCGGGCCTGCTTTCTCCCAGGCTCTGGCCCCTACACATAGGGAGCACGGCCGTGATTGTAGACGGCATCCGTGTACAATGAATCTGGGACTGTCTTTCAGGTCTCCCAAAGTAGGGCACCTGGGATATGGAAGTGGATTCCAAGATACTACCCTAAAAGCTGCCTATTTCCTTCGTCTGTGGCGTGGTCGTTTATATAACCAGGTCTGGCCGACTGTGGCTCCCGGCCCACTCTTTTGTCAAGTCATTGGCTCCAGGAACGCGTCCCCGGCCTACCTTACAGACCACCCGTCGGCACGCTGTTTTCTCCGCCGGTGTTAACTTGGGGGTCTGGGCAGGCACTCCGGTGGACCGGATGCTCCTCTGTGTAAATCATCTCCCCGCGATATGGAGGGAGCGTTTGTTCCCAGCAGCCTGATTTCCCTGGGCCTTTGCAGGGGTGAGATGTGTATTGATGGGCCCGTGCCGGAGCATCATGGGAAGCCCATCAATCTCCCGCTTTTTTAATTGACATCAATAATGTGTTTGCATTTATCAATATTTCCTAATTGCCAAGTTATAACACTGGAGCTTCCGTAATAAATCACGGCCACAGAGAGCGGCCGACGTTAGGGCTGCAGGTTCCTGTCGATACTTGGATGGGTTGTAAATTGTTGTTATGAGGTTTATTTTTTCCTATGAGAAAAGAGGAACTATGCAGCAAGGGACAAGAGAATTGGGTCAGTGTCGCCGGATAAAATTAAGTTAAAGAGTCATATCATTCTAGGGACTGGAGAGGAAAGCTATTTCCCAAGCCAATACCGTACGTTCCCGTAAAATTCAGCGTCTCCGTCTGAACAGATGCGAACGTGTCTCCCCTAAGAGCGATGTGCTGGGAAGGCATTTGGATGGGAAGACAGTGAGGACGCCTCTGCAGAGGGAACTGTTATGGACTCGCTGTTTCAGAAAAGGACAGTGAGGCTTGTGGGTCAGACGGTGGCTTTGCAAGGCCAGGACTCGCACCCAGGGTTGTCGGGGTGTGTGGCTGGACTCCTACCCTTCAGGGGCACATTGACCAAACTCCAAGGAGAGGGAGGCCCAGGTTTGTCAAAGGACCGAATCCACAACAGTGAAAGGCTCTAGGTGCCAAAGTCCAGAATGCTTAGCTTCAAAAAACAACTCATGTGAAAGGCCGGGGACGTCTGTCCTACCCCTGAAGGACCATGAAGGAGGGTCACGCGTGGTCTTCCGAGCGTCCAGATGGCAGAGGTGGGGCCAGTCCTCAGACCCTGTGAGAAGCGACATTATCGAGTAGTTCAGAGGGTGGGTCCTGGAGCCACGTGCACCCGGCAAATCCCGCCGCAGCCCCTCAACCTTCTGTAGGTTCAGACACGCACCCCAATCCCAATAAGCACAGACAGACATCAGAGACACGCCGGCTGGGTGTCAGACCACCACCACCAAGCGAGTCACAGGACACCCCAAAGTCCCGCAGATGTGTACCCTGTACTGTGGTCTATCAAGTGTGCAGTAGCATTTGTGTGGAAAACGCACATGCCTTAATTTAAAAGCACTTTACTGATAAAAATGCGAACCGTCCTCTGAGCCTTCAGCAAGTCGTAACCTTTCTGCTGGTGGAGGCTCTTGCCTCCGCGTTGATGAAAATGTGAGGTCTGCAAAGCACAGAAAATCGGGGTGCAGAGAAACAAGGCGTGCCTGTGGTGGGCAGACTGTAGGAGCGGCTCCATGCATCGTCCAGAGGAAACATGAACGGTCGCATCTCGGATTCTCAGTTCTCGGTATGGTTGGAATGGTTTTCAGTTCACGGCCAGTTCCTGCGGCTTCTCTTGTAACGGCCAGCACAGCGTGGATACCTCCCCTTAGTAACCGCTGTCTCTCACGTGTGTTCTCCGTACTGAAACGCGAGTCCCTGTAGGGTTATGGCCATTTTCAGAGCAGCGCTTAGGACTTGAACTCTCCCTGATCGGAGATAACATCACTCCAGTTGTTCCAAAGTCACTTACTTAAACACTAGACACCTGATCTTAAAATCTCAGACTGACGGATCCACAGCTCTGATGTGTCTTTCTCATCCAAGCTCTCAGAACGTACCAGGGCTAGGGAGGGACCCTCGGGTTTGATGCTGGGGACCCTAACCCAGGAGCGTCCCCACAGCGGGAAATGCAAGTTAGGCATTTTTTTTTTTTTTTATCTTTTCACATTTATAGAGAGAAATTATCTTTTTGTCTTCAGTGCATATTTATTTCTATTTTACTTTTGACAGATAGAGAGAGAGACAGAGACAGAGACAGTTAGAGAACCGAACTGTGGGAACTCCCCAGTTCAGCATGTGGGTCCTGCCTGGGCCGGAGCCGGGATTCGATCCTCGGTC
>PVKE010045129.1:0-12645 GCA_004027555.1 Craseonycteris thonglongyai | reverse complement strand
TCAGAGCCCTGTTCCTGCTGATGTCACCACCTGTGAGTCCCCGTGTGAGACAGGAAAGGCAGGGGCAGGAACCCGGGGTCCTGTCACGACCCCTCGAGGTCACAGGGGTGCCAGGCCATTGTGATCAAGCCTCGTGGCAGGAACCTGGACAGGGGAGTTGTCTGTTCGTATGACCTTAAGGGACAGCCTCCCCACCCACTAGAGTATTCTGTCACTGTATGTCGTGTTCAGAACCACCCAGGGCCCCAGGGAGAGAGCAGAGGGGCACCTGGCCTCATGGCAGGGTTGCCGTCTCACGGGACGTGAGGGCCACCTGGTTGTTGCCTGGAGTTGTAGCGTCAACCAGCCATTGCTCTCCCAGGGTCTACGTTTTGCTAATTTGGAGCTTCGTGTGTGGCGGCTGTTATGCTTTTGTGACATCCTGAGTTGTTGACTGTCCTGCTGTGACTGAGGGCATTGGTCGCAGGCCCCACGTGCTCTTGGTGGACGTGCCCGTCTCCCATCTCCCGGGGCTTCCAGGGCCCAGGGCCCCCCTGGGACTGAGGATGGTCCCAAGTTCAGTTCCTCCAGCTTCTAAAGATGTGACACTTGTCATTCTTCCTTTCCCAAATTTGAAGTTTCTTAGTTTAAATTTAAAAAGTACACCGAGGGGAGGCACGGAGGTAGCGTGACAAGTGTCTATGTGCTCACCCCCGTGGGATCATTTTACTCTCTTTACTTTGGGTTTTATTTTAAGAAATAAAATGCTATAGGCGAACATGACCTTTTCTGTCCTCCTGTGGAAACGGCCCTCAGGAGCCGTGGCACGTTCATCCATTCGATGGCACATTGCGGAGGGACAAATGGGAGGACCCTGGTAGATGTGTCTGCGTGGACGGAAAGCAGACACTGAGGGGCCAGGGGACAGCTTTGTGCATGACGAGCGTGTGGCATTCAGAGCCCCCCGTCTGCCGTGTGACTTCCCCAGCTTGGCATGTGGCCTGCACAGTGGCCGTCCCAGGAGCACCGGGACCTGTTACCAGGGTTTCTGCCTCAGGTTGGAAGGGGCCCGGAAGTGACCGGCCACAGTCCTGGGGTGGGAAGTGGACACCTGATGCTGCCTGAGTGCAGGGGTCTGGGACGTGTGTGGCACAGGGACGTCAGGTGGGCACTGAGGTGGGTGCCCCTCTGCCTGCTCCTGTGCTCCCTCCTCCCGCGGGTGTGTTCCTGTGCTGGTCCCGGGCTGCGGTCTGCAGGGTTTCATGCTGAGACACCCTGAGACGTCCTTTGACTCAGCGTGGGGCCCATTTGCCCGTGTCCTGTAAGCAGTTGTGTGTGTGCACGTGTGCAGGCATGCAGACTGTGGTGTTGGCTTCACTGTTGCCTGTGTGACCCATCAGCTCTGACACGTTATGGAGGTGGCTACATCTCCTCACCCCTGAGCCCCTTTTATTGGGGACTCGGCCACGGGGAGGGGGCGGGGGGCTCACTTCTGTGTCCTCCCCGCGGGGCTGTTGCTTTCACGCCCTCACCTCTGCTCTGAGCTTCTGCCTGCTTCTTTTTCCAGTCCCTCATTTTCAGTCTTTCTTAAACGTTGCTGCTCTTTTTAAAAATAATCCTCCTTTCCTGGTAGTTTCTTAAGCAGCATGCAAATGGATTTTTAAAATCCCAAACCAAATAATCTCTGGTTCTTGAGACCAGTTTAATATTAATATGTTTAATTTTATTGTGTGGACAGAGAGCCCTGAGTTGATTTCTACCGTTTTGTTATGGTTTTACATTTATTACGCTTTTTCTTTGGAGTTCTTTTGTTCCGATCATCCCCTCACTTCTCTTGACACATAAACCAAGATCCTCACGTTTGTCCCTTCCACAGTGTGCCATTGGATGGATGACTGTGCCCCAAGCTCATGAGGGTCATTTCCTCAGGAGACCAAGGGATGGGGGCTGGGGGACAGAAAAGGTCCCATTCAATAAAAAGGTCACATCATGAACTTGAGGAGTTCAGGGGAGGAAATGGTTTAGCAATTTTGTCCATCTTTTCAAAGACCCAGCTGTGAGTTTCATTAATCTCCTCTAGTGTTTTTTGTCTTCAGGTATTTTTGCTCTGTGTTTATTTTATTTTATTTTTCCATCTACTTACTTTGGGCTTTGTTTTTCTTTTTTTAGCCCCTCCCTTCTCCTATTTTATGGTTTGAAAGAAGGTCTATGTCTGTGTGAGAGAGAGAAAGGGGAGGGCCCAGAGCAGTCTCCACAGCTGTATATCATCAGTTGTGACATAGTTTCATTTCACACAGGTGGATGTGGGCCACATGGGGCAAGAACCGAACTGGGGGCCTCCCTCATGGGAGGTGAGAACCTTTGCCAACATCCCAGTGGTGTTCAGCATATGGGTTTGCAGCCTGGCCAGGATTTAATCCCTGGACTTGGAGGTTGCAAGGCAAACGCTCAACCTATTGAGCCATCCCGGCCTCCCCAGTCTTTTTCTAGTTTCTTTAGGTGTAAGATTAGATGATTTGTTAGCGATTTTTCTTGTCTTTGTTATGAGATAGGTAAGCCTGTCACGCTATAAACTCCCCTTGCTGTGTCCCATAGATTGTGCAGGTTTGATTCTGTGTTCATCTGTCTCAGGCTATTTCTGATTTCCTCTCTGATTTCTTTTATGGCTGTTTAGCAGCATGCTGTTACCTTGCACATGTAGGTGCTTTTTCTTCTCATAATTTCATAGCATTGTGGTTGGAAAAGATACTTGATATGATTTCGATCTTTAATTTATTAAGACTTGTTTTTGGACCTGCCATGTGGTCCATGTGTACTTGAACGTGTATCCTTTTTTTTTTGGATGGAATGTTCTATATGTATCTAATGTGTACATCTGGTCTAAAGTGTCATTTAAGCCCAGTGTTTCCTTGTTGGTTTTCTGTCCGGTGACCCGTCCATTGACGAAGGGGGGTGTTGCAGGTCAGTCGCCGTGCGGGCAGCTCCTCGGGGCGCCATGGCTGTGAGGTCCCTGTCCTTTCCCTCTGCAGACCCCCGTGCTCCTGAGCGTCAGCCGAGACCCCGAGGTCAGCCTGCCGGCCCCGCCGCTCATGTGCGCGCTGGCCCTCGGCGCCTGCCTGGGAGATAAGGGGGCTGCTGGGGGGCGCGAGGGCCACTGTGCCGAGGCGCACGTCGTCCCGAGGGGACAGCCATGAGCAGCTTTCACTGCAGCGGCTCTAAAGCTGCTCAGTTCCTCTGTGAAGCCTCTCACTTACCACTCTGCAGAGGTGCCCCTGGGAGCCTGTGCAGGGGGCGGAGGACGGTCCCACTGAGGTCTCCAAGTTAGTGCGCGCTCCCTGCGCGCTTCCACGCAGGCGCGCTGTCACTGTCAGCCCCTGCGCATGCGCGCTGTCACTGTGAGCTGCACGCATGCGCACCGTCACGCTGCGCCCACGCTGCGCCCGCGCATGCCCGGCTCTCATTCAGAAACAGGTTTCAGGTCCGAAGGCGGCCTCAGTGCGGTGTTTTATTCCCACCTTGGGGTGGGGGTGGGGGATAGAAGGATGGATGGCCGAGCTGAGAAATAGAGATTTTCTCCCTAAGAGTGAGAAGGACTGGGGGGAGGGTGTGGAACTTTGAAAGTGAGTTGGAGAACTTGCCCGGGAGACGCGCCCTCGGGCAGCTACCCGGGGCTCTTTCTGATCATCCCCGGGGCTGGCGTCCTTGTCACGTGTAGGTCTAATGCCTTGGGGACCACAAGCGGACTGCGAAGAATCTTAGGTACACACACCAGACACGTTTAAGTTGTTATTTGTTCATCCAGGCGTGTTTAGATGAACCAGCTTTCTTTGTTCTTGGATTGATCTCAGACTACGCAATCAGTGACCTGTGCAGTTTATTTCCTTGTTTGGAAGGGGGATTAATGGCATTCAGTGAAGCTGCTGTGATTTCTGGAGACAGAATTCAGCTCATGCGGCAACTGAGGCGTCAGGTTGTTTAAGAGCCAGGCCTGGTACAGTGGCCTCAGGAAGCAGCCCAGGAAATGCGGTGAAGCTGTGTTCACAGCCACATTTAACAGCAGTGACAGAAACAGAAGGACACTTGGAATGTGTATGCAGTGTGGGGTTTTCTTCACGCATCTGCTGTCACCTGACACTGTGATCCTGAGGGGGACAGTCACGGAAGCCAAGAGGACATCAGCAGGCACTCAGGGCCCAGGGGGAGACTGAGGAAAGTGAGGGCAAAGCTGGGCTAGTTCTCACACCCCCAGAATGGCAGACGGTCAAGGCGGGACTGTTCACGTGGCCAGGAGCGTAACAGAGGGAGCGGATGAAAATGAGGACAGCTTCAGGCCCAAGCCCGCATGTGCCCAGAGTCACAGAGAGATTGTGGCCGTCCAGGCAGCATGTGGCCATGTTTGTCTCTGTGTGGCGCGTGCTTTGTCCGGTTGCCAAAGGGAATATCACATGTAGAATTACCGTTATGTTTTCTGTTGTTTGGAAAACGATCACTGGTCTGAGAACCCGTCTGGAACAAGGCAGCATCCCTACACCCTCAGCTGTCGCCCTGCCGGGCTCCCTGTTCCTCTGTCACTGTCCTGTGTGTGGCCCCCAGCCGCATCACTCCCCTCTACCCCCATGACAGGGCAGCTGCCCCTCTGCTCTTGTTGATGGGCCTGCCCTCCATGGACCACCTACCTCCCCTGATCCTCTGACATTCTGACAAACAGGACTCACAGAAGGGACATCGGAGCAGAGTGGGAGCAACTCCGGGAGGCATGGCCCGCATCCGGCGTGGACTTGGGGCTCTGGGGCTCGGGGACACCCTGGAGGTTTGTACTGAGCTCCTGAGACTCAAAGCCTCATGTCACCACGGTGAATACCTTCTGCCTGTAGAGCAGACAGCAAGGGCGCAGGTGTCTTGAGGTTGTCTCTGAAAAATCACTCATCTGAGTCTCAGATGCAGGGAGGGCAGAGAGTGAGAAGAGGCTGCGGCTCGGCTCTGCTATGCTTCAGGGATAGAGTGAGGGCCGAGCGGAGGGGCTGCGAGCTCAGCTGGGTACTATCTGCACTGTGATCTGCAAGGACCTATCCTGGGGACGGGGCACCAGGGGCTTCCCCTGGTGGACAAACCTACAGGACCTGTTGCTCTGAGGTCACTTGTCCTGGACCCCTGTCCTTGCTGGGTGCTCTGGAGGGTTCTGGGTTCATGCGGTCAGCATCCCATCCTTGCTCCACTCTGCTATCCCTTGTCTGGTCCCACCCATGGCAATGCACTGGAGGCAGCTCCAGGCTCGTGTGTTACAGCCGCTGGTCCTCACAGACGCTCTGTTCCTCAGAGGTTTATGACCCCCAGTCAGACTGAGCGAGGCTGGCTGAGCCTGCAGCCAGGCGATGATGCCGATGGCCGTCACCCTGCCAAGTGACCATTCCCTGAGCCTGTCACTGTGTCCGGGCCGGCCTCGGGCCATACTTGTGTGCGTGTGCGTGTGCACAGATTACCCATGCTCTCTGAGAGGCTCACCCTGACAGGCCTTTGCTTATCACAGCTGTTTGCACGCCCCTTTCGTCCACACATGGCTTTCCTGGGTGATCTGGCCTGCGTCCTGAGTCTGCATCCACTGCGCCCGGCGCTGGTGCCTCCTCCTTTTTCTCTAGCAGATCTGTGCCACGAGCCCCTGTGGCTTGCCATTTGCCCTGAGCACTTCCTCTTTCCTTTACGGGGAGCAGCCATAGCCCCATCCTGAAAGGAACTGCAGGATGTACAAGCAGCGAATGTGTTTTCTGGTGCTAATGTTTCTCTCTTTCTCGGCTATTTGCAAAGTGAGCACGTTGGTCGTGCCCATAAAATAATCATCAAATCAAAAGCCTTTTTACAGAAGGGAAGAAAAGCCCACTGTCCCCATTCCTAGGAGGTGAGTTAATTTGTAGATTCCGATTTCAGGGAATGGGACCCTGATGGGGTGTCAGCCAATGTCGTCTGCGAGGGTTGCAGAGCAGCATGGCTATGGCTTCTCTTTCATGGAGTTCTTCAGGTATGAAAAAAATGCATTGTATTTTATTTATTTATTTTAATTTACCATCTAAGGCATTTTTTTTTTTTAGATTTATTTTTATTGTTTTTGACAGAGAGAGGGAGAGAGAGAGAGAGAGACAGAGACAGAGACAGAGACAGAGAAGAGGGAGGGCCCAGAGCAGTCTCCATAGTTGCACATCATTGGTTTTTCCACATAGTTTCATTCCACAGGTGGGTGGGGCTGCACAGGGCAGGAACTGGGCCGGGGTCTCACCCCGGTGAGAACTGAACTGGGGGCACTCCCCAGCTCAGCATATGGGTCCACACGGGTGGGGGCCGGGACTCGACCATCGGTCCCCGAGGCTGCAAAGTGAGCGCTAAACCCACTGAGCCATCCGGCTTCCCCTTGTATTTTTTAAAGCTTTTGTTTACTTCGATTCAATTTTTTCTTTCTTACTTTGAATTGATTCTCTTCCTATCTTTCTTCCTCCCGTCCTTCCCTTCTGTCTTCCTTTGATGTTTCCTTAGATGCTTTCTTTCTTACATTCTTACTTTTTTTCTTAATGATTTAACTCAGTTACATTTTTCCTTTTACATTCTTTCTTACTTAATTATATACATAGGTACTTATTTTACTTGTTAATGAATAACTTAGATTGTTTTTTCTTACTTGGATTGTTAATTACTTAGATTGCTACTTATTTACATACTTATCTGCATATGGACTTATTTACATTGTTTGCTTACATACATTGTTGAATATTTACTGACATTGTTTTTTTTTTTCCTTTTTCTCTTCTTTCCTAACTCCTTCCCTCCCTCCTGTGATTTATCCCTGACTTACTGACTCACTCATTGATTCACTAACTCAGTCAGTCAGTCTGTCACTCACTTGACATTTACAGACCTAGATATAGATATCTAGGTAGGAAGCTAGGTAGCTCTCTAGGTAGAAAACTAGGTAGGTTTCTAGGATGGTCTCTAGGTAGGAGGCTAGGTAGGTCTGTAGGTAGGTCTCTAGGTAGGAAACTAGGAACGTCTCTAAGTAGGTCTCTAAGTAGGTCTCTAGATAGGTCCCTAGGTAGGAGTCTAGGTAGTTCTCTAGGTAGGAGAGTAGGTAGGTCTCTAGCCTCCTACCTAGAGACCTGCCTAGCCTCCTACCTAGAGACCTGCCTAGCCTCCTACCTAGAGACCTGCCTAGCCTCCTACCTAGAGACCTGCCTAGCCTCCTACCTAGAGACCTGCCTAGCCTCCTACCTAGAGACCTGCCTAGCCTCCTACCTAGAGACCTGCCTAGCCTCCTACCTAGAGACCTGCCTATTCTACCTAGAGACCTATGTAGCCTCCTACCTAGAGACCTGCCTATCTTCCTACCTAGAGACCTACGTAGAGACCTACCTAGCCTTCTACCTGGAGACCTACGTAGACAAGTACCTGCATGTGTGCTTACCTAAATACTTACCTAAATACTTACCTGCATGCTCCTCTTTTGCCTTTTCTTTCTTTCATGTGGAAATTGTGTATGTTTGTGTTGCAGGCTCGGCCTGCTGATGGTGGTTTTCTCATGTACTATTGGCATGTGCTACCTGCGGTTGTCCATGTTGTGATGGAATTAAGAAATGACACCATTTGTTATATGCACAAAACTTTCCCCAATCTAGTATTGCGAGAAACTTTTTTGTTGTGGTGCAGCGGGAGTATCATTGATGTAGTCATGTGCCTTCTGTCTTCACATGTATGGTGTGCCATCATTGAAAATGTAATACAAATTTCCCAATGTCCCTCTCCTGGATTATGTGTGTTCATCTCATTCCTTACTGTTTTGCAGTGTAACAACACAGTGTGAGAACCCGATTGGATGGCAGTGTGATGTATGTGACAGTCTACAATTTTATGTAATTACTTCTCATGTAAAATTTTAAGCCTTCTGTAAACATTCCTAGGGAAGGCATACAGTTTGTATGGATAGAGTGCAGGCATTTTAAATAAACTCGCCCTTTAGTGATCGTGTCAGGATTTCTTATTATTTTTCTGTTCCTCAGTTCACATTACATAAAATTGCATTTTATATGTGTTCTGGGTGTAGCCCTCGTTGTGCTCAAAGTCTATAAATGTCTTTGTGGAAGGTCACACTGGGCTTTAAAGACATGGTTAGCAGCCTGGAGTACAGCCTTCACTTTCAAGCATGGTGTGTGCTGTTTCCACCCATGACGTGAATGTTTGCTCAGCACTGAGAGCTGCACCTGCACAGGATGCTGGGACACCCCTACATGCAGTGGTTTGTGGGGGGCAGGGACCGTCACATACCCATGGAGAGAACACTGTTTTGTCAGTGCCATGGTCAGCCCAGGGGTGGCCCAGCTCAGCATGTACCGTAACCGACACGCAGGGTCGCTGGGGCTGAAGACATGACCTGTCAGCGTGTTCAGTGCACGCCCCCTCTCAATTCAAAAGCACTAGGACCCCCAGGGCACCAAGAGCGGTGCTGCAGGAGACCTTGCCAGCCCCCTGCACAGGCCCCCCGGGCGGCAACACCGCTGGGGTCTGGTTGTCAGAAGTGTATCCATGCTGCCAGCTGCAACAAGTGTCCCCAGAGCAGACCCAGCACGTGTCATGGCCCGTGGGCACGTCCTGTTGGCCCATGTGGGGAGGGGTGCACGCCCCCCCTCGTGCTGCAGGTTCTGTTCACCGGGGGCAGGTGCAGCGAATGACAGGCATAAGCAGAACAAGGACATTCTCTTCCACCTTCCCCTACAACAGGCGAGGAAGGAGAATCTGGGGCCAGGGTGACAGCTTGGCATCAGCCGCCACATGGGGGACGGTCCAGGGCCCAGGGCTGCTCCCCCCACAGGCCTCCTGAGAAGAGTCAGAGCCCAGAGAAGCAAAGCCTGTCCCTGTCACCAGCATCGCCAGCCATTTCACCCGTCTCCAGCGGGCCTGGGTTTGCCTTGTCTTCACCTTCTTAAGAAAATATTTTTTTGAGAGAAGGAGAGAGAGGGCCCAGAGCAGTCTTCATAGCTGCATGTCATTAGTTGAGACACGGTTTCATTCCACACAGGTGGATGTGGGCCGCACGGGACGGGAACCAAACTGGGGGCCTCCTGCGTGGGAGATGAGAGTCTTAGCCGCCATCCCAGTGGTTACCAGTTGCACACAGTGCAGCGTGTGGGGTTGCATGGCCGTGGCCAGGAATCGATCCCCGGATCTTGGGCTTGTGGGGCAAGTGCTCAATGGCTGAGCTGTCCCCTTCTCTTCCTTTTGTAAATGCAAAAACTCCCACAAGTTCAGCTTTTCACACCTGTAAGTGCCTTAACTAAGGAGGAGCTCCCTTGTTCAGCAGCAGAAAGGCCTGCGTCCAGGGGACAGAGGCCAGGACAGCGTCACCGCATAGCAGGGGGAATCCCATCAAAACCGTCCTGCAGACTACACAGAGGCAGGTGCCCGAGGGTGCTGGCTCTCAGCAGCTCCGCCCCTCTGCCCTCCCCTTGCACTGTCTTGTCTCAGTGACGGAAACAGTCCTCAGTGTCCTCGCATTGTCCCTCGTCACGCCGGCCTTCCTAAAGGGACGTACAGAAAAGGCACAGACGTTGCCCTACACGTGCTTGGCCAGGAGCAGGGGAGTGACGTCTCTTTCTGGGATGTGCTGTGTGCCCCCTGCCGTGGAGGGGAAGCAGTGGACACTCAGGGGGGAGCATTTGTGCAAAGGGAGACAGCTCTGCGGGGTGAAAGCAGAGGCCTCACCAAGTGCAATGGGGGGGAGACCCGAGGGGCAGGCGCTGCTGAGAACCCAGAGCCCTCATCCACCTCCCACTCACGGTCACAATCAGGAGTCCCCCTGCTAGACGGTGCGGGGTGTCCTGGGCTCTGCTCCATTGGACAGCAGGCTTCAGCGGCTGAACTCACCAATTTGTGGTCCCCAAGCTGCCTGTGACATGTGCAGTCTGTGTCCCTAGCTGCAGGGCTATGGCTGCTAACCTGGAATAGGCTTCCCGGCCAGGAGGCGCCCCGGGAACAGCTTTCATCTGCGATCCACCGGCTCACCCCTCCCTCCCCCCCACCCCATAGGTCAGGGGTCTGCATCCAAGGGGCCGTGATGAGCAGCTGGCGTTGAACGAATCACAACAGTCCTTTCGTCTGTGCTGCCAAGGTCACTGCGCACTAGAAGCGTCCTTCAGGAATTGCCTTCCTGTACCTGTACAACTTCCCACTTCTCAGCCGTCACGGCCAGAGGCTGCTCCAGCTGCTGACCACCCGAGGGGGGAGTGGACGGGAAGCTGCAGCGGGTGTTGACTGGCCGCCCTTTTCCCACTGAGTCTTCATGTCCGACTCACAGGACAGTCTCTGCATAGGATGCTTCTTGACTCTTCTTCCAGATCCTAAACATTACAAGGACACGTTTTAACCTGGCTGCTTAGTGTTTAACAAACATTTGTGTCCAGACGTAACACTCGTAGAAGTCAGAAACACACAACTGATTTCCACAAAACCTCACCACCCAACAGCCCGCCCCCCGCGCTCCACGCAGTAAGTGGAAACACGCTGTGTGGTTTGGGGGCCCGTGTTGCTCTGTCACTATGATTCCTGGGCCCCTGTCCGCCGCGTTGCAGGTAGAGAATGCCCGCGGATGAACGTGCCACAGGTCAGGGCCCCGCCTGTTTCTAGCTGGGACTCCCGAACGCTCAGCGCAGGGCCCGGCTGCACTCCTGGGAAGCATCCCAACAGCCGCACACGGACGCGGGTCAGCCGCCTGGCTTCCCCGTGTGGCTGATGGAGACCTGAGCTACCGGTGACCCCCCGATGCCCCCCAATCACTCACCACAGCAGCAGAGACTCGGTCACCAGCAGCCACGGAGCCTCCTCCCGGCTCGCCGCTCCCTGCGTCGCAGCCTCCTCTGCGGCACGTCAGCCGTGGGCACGTGGCTGCACCCGCCTCACCTGTGTCCCCACGCACGACGGGGCAGGTGCAGCAGGAGGGCGGGGCTGCACGGGAGGCGCGCGCAGGGGCCTGCGGGGCTGAAGGGGACGCTGCCACGTGGCCAGGCGGTGGGAGGCCGGACACGTGTCACTTCATACACGTGTCAGCCTCGCAGAAATGCTGTGCAGCCTACGGCTGTGCGCCCGCTTTCTGAGCTCCGAGGACGTCCACTCAGACATCCCAGCGCCTCCGCGTCACCCCGCCCCGAGCCCTCCCTAGAGCACTGCAGGAGCGTTTCCCAAAAGCATCGCCTGGGTTTTGGGTCTGGTGCCAGGGGAGCCCCAGGAGCCACACTTAGTAGCAGCCAGTCCTGGGAAGGAGGAAAAAGGAACCCGCCACAACCGACTCTCTTAACCTCCCATCTTTAAGAATGTGTTCCTCTTTTGGGCCATGGTTTCCTTCAGCCTGGCATTTTTCTCACTTGTTTGGCTTATTCATTTATTCAGTAGAAAAACTGGTGGGAGTTAGGACTTAAAAAAAAAAAAAGATTTGTTTTATTGTTTGAGAGAAGGTGAGCGAGAGAGAAGGGGGAGGGCCCAGAGCAGAGTCTCCACAGTTGTATGTCAATTTTCGACATGGTTTTATTCCGCGGGTGGGTGGGGGCTGCTCAGGGCAGGAGCTGGGCTGGGGGCCTCCTGTATGGGAGGCACGGCCCCTGGAGCTGGGGCCACAGGGGTTCGGGGTGGGGGTGATGAGAACTGAACTGGGGGCCTCCAGCATGGGAAGCACACCTCAGCTCAGCAATGGGACTGCCAGGGATGGGGCTGGGATTTGATCCTCAGTCCTCCGGGCTGCAAAGCAAAGCGCTGACCCCGCCGAGCCATCCTGGCTTTCCCTGTGAAATGCATTTTTATAGGTTATGTGTGCCACCCTCACAAATGATAAAGCGTCCTCATTGTTGTGATTATTAAGTATTCAGATAAAGTAATAAAACCTCTGTAAGTGAGACTTTGTAAGTCTGAGTCCAGCCTTAGCTTTGACTTTGCATTTTGCTCTTTTAGAAATGTGACAGCTGGGTAAGCCAGGCTGGCTCAGTGGGTTAGGCGCTCACTTTGCAGCCCCTGGGACTGAGGATCGAATCCCGGTCCCGACCCGTGTGGACCCATATGCTGAGCTGGGGAGTGCCCCCAGTTCGGTTCTCACCAGGGTGAGACCCCGGCCCACTTCCTGCCCTGTGCAGCCCCCCACCCACCTGTGGACTGAAACTATGTGGAAAAACCAATGATGTGCAACTATGGAGACTGTTCTGGGCCCTCCCCCTTCTCTCTGTCTCTGTATCTCTCTGTCAAAAACAATAAAAATAAACCTTCAAAAAAAGAAATGTGACAGCTAAGCAGGTAGGACATTTATCTTCAGCAGTACTCAAGCAACAGAACCAGGTATCTATGCCCATCATTCCCCAGAGAGAAGTGTGTGCAGATTTCTGCAAACAAGAGACAATTGTGAGCCTTTCGCCTACACAGGCAGAGAAGCAGGAAACATCAACTCACCCCTTTACTACTATACACTGATGGGCTGGGTCACCAAGGTGAGCCACCTAGTCACAGTGGTCTGTAGAAAAGAGGACCTTACCTATGAGAGAGAGACTACAAGAATCTCTTGTAGCAAAAGTTTCAGTTCATGTGAGTATTTAGAAATATCCATAAATGGTCTTCCAGAGAGTTGATCATAGTACCAATTGGTTGTACTTCAGCTTT
>PVKE010045128.1:0-12736 GCA_004027555.1 Craseonycteris thonglongyai | reverse complement strand
ATGAATCATTTTCAAACTTTATGTCCTACCACTGTATTATCCATCAGGAAGCTTTGTGTTGTAAAATACTGCCCTTTGAACATGTTATGAAAATAGTCACAAAGATAATCAACTCCATTCGAGCAGCTCCATTGCAACACCGACTTTTCAAGGCCCTGTTAGAAGATACTGAAGATAAAGAACACGATCTCATCCTGCACACTGAAGTACATTGGCTCAGTAAAGGTAAAGTTCTTACAAGATTTGTGAACTTAATTGAAGAAATAAAAACATTTATACATGATAAAAATGAAAATTACGATGAACTAACAGACTCTTGCTGGCTGGTGGATTTGGGTTTTCTTGCTGACACCATGGAAAAATTAGATTCTTTCAATTTGGAGTTTCAGGGAAAAGACAAAAATAGAACTGAAATGATAAGCACTGTAAACGCATTTAAAGCGAAATTGACTTTGTTGATATCACATCTGCATATCAAGTCTCTCGTGCACTTCCCATATATGAGGAAAATGCTAGGCAACAGTGAATTAAACGTGTCATTATTTATTGAGACCCTGCAAGTGCTTCAAAAACAGTTTGAAGAGAGATTTCTGCAGTTTACGAGCCAATTGTCTCCTTCTGTATCAATCCTTTTACTTGCCAAATAAATGGAATAGAACTAGCCGCATGTATTGCAGACCTTGTTCAGGGGAAAGCAGAAGAACTAGAGTTAGAAATTTTGAACCTTAAGAATGATATTTTGCTAATAAAACCCTTAATATCAGAGGACTTATGGAACATAGTCGACAAAGAAAGGTTCCCATTTAAAAAAAAAGCGGCATATAAAATCAAATCGTTTTTCGGGTCAACGTATGTATGCGAATCTTTGTTTTCAAACATGAATTTAATAAAATCACGATATAGATCTCGACTTACCGATGAGCACCTTAATAATTGTTTGCTAACAGGGTTGTCGTCATACTCTCCTAATTACGAGGCACTGGCCAATGAAATGCAATGCCAAAGGTCACACTGACAGATTGTTTTTTTTTATGTTTTCTTTTGTGTTTTTTTAAATGATTTTATTATATTTGTGTTTTTTATTTACTTTGTGTTACGTTTTGTATATATGTTTCTTTGTGTGTATATAATTTGTACAATAAATTTATTATTTTAAAATTATTTTTGTTTATTATTTTTTATTCTTGTTCAATAATAAGTATCCTTAGAAATAGCTGGTGCCCGCCGCCCTACCGATATTTTAGAATGCGCCCTAGGGTATAAAAAGGTTGGGAACCCCTGAGTTAGGCGATGCTCCCACAGCCCCTGGAGAGTGGTCAGCCCAGTTGGGTAATGTGTGTGTGCTGGGTGCCCAGGTTTGATTGGATGGGACTGCACTTGTGTTTGTATACTAGACAAAGGCGCCAGTGAAGAACTTGTTTCCTATGCGTGTTGCTTTGCACCACTATGCAAAATCGGTTATCGAATCTCCTCTCCCTGGATTTATGTGTAAGAGTTGAAAGAGATGAAAAACATTGCTGGTGAAGTTCACACCTGGACTGTTTTGGACTTACAGCTGGACCACTTCACATTGTGAAAATAGGCCTGGCTGCATTCAGCACCGGAAACTTTGTGTGACATGTTCTTCTTCATAACACACACATACTTCTCCCTCTGGGTACCAAGAATGGACCAGGAGCTGACGCAGTTTGCACTGTAATGGATGAGATGATTTTCCCAGATGCAAGTGTTAACACACCGGAGGTTGGCTGTCACCTAAAGAATATGAGTGAAAGCAGGAGACACCTCTCCAGGGCAGGGCACTAGAACTTTTTGACAATGATTTCCTCCTAGTATTTGAAGTCTCACTGATGGTTGATTATGTCAACTGGAGTTATTTATTATGGGCCTGTGGCCCCATCCTCAGGAGAGGCCGCTAGTAAATGTCAACCTTGATAGTGGCAGGACGTGATTTCAGATTGCCCTGTGCCTCAGCCCAGGTGGCCTGTTAGGGATGACCTGTGTCAACAGACAAAGCACTCAGGTATGCGTGAGTTTGCTTTCCACATGTGTTATATCAAATCATGGATTTTACCTCTGTCAGAAAATTGGCATTCAAAACATTATGGTCTAATGAAAAGTCTTTCTCGTAAACTAAGAACTTGCATTTTCATTTGGAAACAAATCACTGACTGGTTCTTCAACCTACAAGAAGTTATTTCGTTTCTTTCTGCTTTGGTTTTCTCTCCCAATAATTCTAATCCCAAAGCTGAACGCTTCCTTGGTGTTTACTATCACAGGCATTATTGCATTTAATCCTCAACAGGTCTGGGTTAGGTTCTGCTGTTATCAGCCTTTCATAGAGGAAACTGAGGCAAAAACCCTCGTCCAGGGTCACACAGCTAATAAGTGAAATAAGATTTGCTCTTAATCAAGACTGGTTCTAGAATGTCCTTCTCTTAACTGTTGTGCTCTCCTGCTTCTTTAAAAATATTATACAATATTCCCTGATTCCTTCACATGTAGTTTGATTGTGTGAATATATATTTACTCTCTTATGGAAGATATTTGAGCTGGTGAATAAACCTTCTATTTCTCTGGGACTTACATGTTTTGGGTGGCCTGCATGAAGACTTTGTGTTATTTGGGAATTACTTTGTGTGGCAGCATGGGCCCATACCCTGACCTCTGAGTGCTCACAGGCACCATGTAGAAGCATCACTCATACAGACCAACGTGGTCACAATGTCTCAAAGGCTGGGTAGTATGCAGCCTGTACAACTGTGCACACAGCCCTTCATAAACTGATGGGTAGTCTTACTTAGAAAGTTTGTATGAAGGTATAGAATCTTTATATATTGTACCTATGATGACAATTCACCTTAATGCATCAAAGCTGCCTTTCACGAATGTCATGTGCTAAAATGTCCATATGAAAGCAGCAGATACCAGGTAATTAAAGAAGCAATGACATTGTAACAGAGGAATCAACATATGTACTTGTACTATTGTCTAATTTAGGTGAACATTAGTTGGCCAGACTGTGGGTTTTACACTCACAAAATAATCAGCTTAGCAAGTTTGCAAGTCATGGACATCACCCAATACAATAAAAGCCCATTTAAAATATTTCAGCTGTCATTCAGCTTCGAGCCAATAAAACCCACTCACCCATCAGATTTTAGGGATTCCCGTATATTTTTAAATCAAATACCAGTTGTAGTTAAAATCAAGCCATGCTTGGAAGTTCTCATGAGACAAGGACAAAATACCGTGTGGATAAAGTGAAACAAAGCCCTTGAACGGTTTCATCAATTAAATATTTTCAGTATTAAATAGGTTATATAACATTTAAACTACTTAGTTTTAAGAAATAATGACGTAATTGGCTAAAATGAACGCTTCTTTTGAGCTTTAATTAGAAGTTGAAGCTTAATAGTCTGTTAAAGAGTTATTTTAAGGATTAGCGAAGTGAAATTCATTATGACGTGCAGTAGGTTGGTGTGGCGTGGGTCTGCACCATTCGAACGGCTGTTGCTACGTTTATTACAGCAGGAGGCAGAGCCCTGGGTCTGCCATGTTGTGTGTCCCGAAGCACACTAGAATTGCATTCTCTTGACTGCTGAAAGCAGCCGTAATCACGGCTGCACAGTGGTGTCCTGTCTCTGACAGCATTGCCACACTCTCCCTGGCTGCTACATCTACCTTCACTAAGGTTGAATAGTAGAGCTCCATGGTAAGCTCCATGAGGGCAGGAAGTTTTGTTTGTTTGTTGACTGCTCTGTCCCCAGGGCCTAGGGCAGGACCTGACTCCCTGTGGGTGCTCCATAGTCGCTGAGTGAATGAGCTGAACTGTTTACTGATGTGCCATGCACGGTCTGTATTAAGGCGCCATGGAGGGGTCTTGCATGTGTCTGTGGACAGCATTACTTTGTGTGACACCTGTAACGCATCAGACCCATTCTATACTGTGCGGTCTGCCCCTCAGCCCCACGTTCCATCTCATAGCCATGTCCGGGGGGGGAGGGGTGGTGGTGGTTACAGCCATGCAAGTTTTATCTATTGGTTAAAATTCAGGGACCACCTATCAAAGTGTTAGAGCACAGGCAGCAAGCCAAGGAGTATTTTCATCTTGTGAGAGAAACTAAAGGAATTTAAGATTTTAATACCAAAAGGCGGGCATTTTGTTTTTTCTTTTTTAAAGATTTATTTTATTGTTTGAAAGAAGGTGAGAGAGTGAAGGAGAGAGAGAGAGAGAGACAGAGAGAGAGAGAGAAGGGTGGAGGGCCCAGAGCAGTCTCTATAGTTGTACATCATTAGTTGTGACATAGTTTCATTCTACACAGGTGGATGTGGAGCCACATGAGGTGGGAACCGAACCAGGGGCCTCCTTCATGGCAGGTGAGAACCTTCCCTTCCATCCCGGCAGTTACCAGTTGTGTTGCAGTTCAGTATATGGGTTTGCACAGGCTGGGACCTGGATTTGATCCTTGGACCTTGCTTTTGCAAGGCAAGTGCTCAGCTTGCTGAACTATCCGGCATCTCCAGGTGTTCCTTTAAAGAGATGTTTTCCTTCTTTTATCTAAGAGCACTTTATTAACATATGAAAAGTAAAATGCAGTACTCAGTGAGCATGGTGACCAAGTAAGCATTTTTGGGTTAGCTGTAAATGAATTCTTATGTTTTATGCAATTGTCACAACTAGCCCTTATGATATATTAACATACAACTATAGGCTTTAAAATAAAATCTTAATAAATTAGTCTTTTAGGACTTTGAGATTTTTAGAAATCATTTGTACGTTTTGTAGCAATTCTAAAGAGTGCCCATTTCATAGATGAGGAAACTGAGGCAAAGAGAGGTTGGACGAGCCCAGGCATTAGCTGTCAGATTTGTATTGAAGTTTCATAATTCTATGTATTGTGTTGTTTCTGTTATACTATGTATACCAGCAATCTTTACTAAGCACGTAGTTAGCCATTAACAAATCTGAGATCACCAGAATGTCTTAGTACCACTTATACAGACATGATTTCTTCCTTGCTGGTTCATCTTTGAGAACCCCCTTAAAGCAGGTTTTTGGATAAGCCACGTGCACATCTTACCACGAATGAACACAAAGAGCTGTGTTTGCAATGTTTTCTTAAGCTTCAACTTACATCACCTGCTCACATTCTCTTCTGTAAAAGGAGTGATTGATGCCAAGTACAGACAACTATTGGTACAGTTTTAAATACTGTATCTGCAGTCTTATATTAGACTGCACTGTTCTACCAGATGATGGCTGTGGGGTCATGATTTATTGTATTGATTACTGTCAATTGAATATTCATTGCTTGGTGGTTTTACAAATGCTGGAAAGAATTTATTTTATAATAAATAGAGTCTTAAAGTCTTACAGCTTGAACCAAGGAGCCTGTTATATATACTAGTACAAGACAGATTTCTACAGCTGATGTTGAAAACCATAATGTTGAAGAAAGGTGGATGGATGGAAGACTAATGGAGAGAAAATATTGGTGATGGTAGGGAGCATTTCGAACAACACTGAAATGATATTCCTGGAATGAAGCTAATTATGTGGAAAATGGAAACTCAATAGAGTTCTTTTCTGGGAAAACTGTAAAGAGTATACAGAAAGAACGAGATACGCTACATTTTTTGGAAGCTGTGGCATGTGCATGGCACAGGGTTTTCAATGGGGAAATAATTCTTCAATCTTAGTCCAGGGGTCCCGGCCTATCTGTGGGGAAGACATAAGTACCTGAGCTTTGGCGTTGTGGTCTGTATTTCCATAGGATGCCTGGAGTGAGGTGGGAGGGCCAGGGAGTGTGTTCAGAAACTATAGCTTAATCTGGGGTGCCCCTGGAAGCTGCCATTTCTGTTTCCTCCTCCCATCAACTCAGTGTCATCCCTGGAGGCCACTGGGCCTGGGCTTTCGTTCTAGGTAGTCACTGAGTCACAACTGTTGACCAGAGGCGCCAGAGACCTCATGGGATTGTAATGACTCGTCTTCCTCTTTTCCTCCATCTTCTTTTTAAACTGATGCTAATCAAGCAATGATATTAGTAAATGTTTGATGAAGTAATTTTTTATCAAACAGTGATAGAGAAATTCTGTCTTTGTACAGTTTATACTTGTTTTGGTAAATGATTGTGCTCTTGTCAAACTTGAGGCTTCATGTGCATAATGAATATTGAAATTTTAGTGTTTTTAAAAATAGTTTCATGTAGGAGGTTAGTGTGCTTGGTGACCAATTTGAAAATTAAAAAAACAAGCCAACATTTTTTATGTCAAAAAAACTTAATGTAAACTTCAGTTTCTTTCTTTTAATTCACAACTTCTCCAGAACAGTTATTAGCCTAAAAAACTTAATGGATTCACATTCTCTGGGATTAATATGTGCTGTTGAAATTCAGTGTTCATTCTGAATATTTGCTTAATAATCCTTACACCCAGCCTGAAACTCTAGAGTGCTTAAGCGTTGTTCATTATTACACAGTCAGTCAGCAGTGAATGTTTTAGCAAAGAGTATTTTGCGATGGTTTTTCTCTTAGTTCCTTGCAGAAGCACCTGCAAGTTCTTTGCAGGAAGAATCACCTGTTCTTATTTTGAGGATAAAAATAGAAGCATTGGATGTTGGTTTACTGCAGGTTTGGCAGGAGATGTTTTGGTGGTACTGAATATTTTTATTTTGATGTCGGTCTCACCATTGTTCTTACCCGGCTGAGCCCTGACTCGCTTGCTCCCCCCATGGAGGAGTTTTCTCTGCTTTGCCTCCCCACCTCGTGGCGTCTGTATGTTCGGCTGTCCTGTCTGGTCCTTCTATTCTCCTCTGCCCTCCTGGCTCTTCCTCTTTTCTATACTTCCTTTAGGACCTTGATCCTGATTTATAAATCAGGTGTGCTTAGATTCATAAATGGCCCTGACCTCAGGACCTTGTGACTGACTTGTTTCTTTCTCCGTTTTCTGTTGCCCTCCTACGTCAGTCTTTCAGCTCCCTTTCCCGCCCTCTTTGTTGATCCACTTTCTGTGACCTAAGTGTGTGCATGCCCCAGAGCCAGCTCAGCCACTGGCCATCTTTCACCTGGGACATCACGCTTGTACCTGCTCCCAACTGTGCTTCACATTTATTATCTACACATTTGTGCCATTTACTAGATCCATTTCCTTCATGTTTCACTCCAAATTCAAATTCATGATGTCACAAATGGATCTCTGCTCTTCCTCCTCATCCAGCCCCTGTCCTGGCTGCCTTTCTGGAGTACTACTGAGCTTTTCGGTTTTGGAAAGCTTTGGGGAAACGCCAGAAGTCCTGGCAATCACTCCTGAAGCATTTCTGTTCTTGGATTCCTTTATATTTGTCCTTTTTTGTCTTCTCCTGCTCCTAGTTAGGTCCCCATATTCTTCTCTCGCATAATATTGCTGTCGCTGTTGCTACCCCCAGTTGGGTACTCTGTCCCTCAGGTCTTCACTTTTCAGTCTACCCTGAATGTTGCCTATAGGAGAAGCTGAATAAAGTGCTCTTTGTGGCACCTTTTAATTTTTAAAAGCCTTTTACTGACTCCCAGGACAGTGGGGATAAAAGGTACACACATGGTAGGCTATGCAGTCACCTTCCTTAGGAGAGTTTGAATTACCTTTCCAGCTGGTACTGTCTTCCTCAGAGACCCTCTCCGCATCTACATCGATCCACTCACACTTGAGATCTTGAATGCTTTTCTGCAAACCCTGTTCTCCTTTGCCCACACCCTTACTTAAAATTCCTGCCCCTTTTTCTTCACTTAGCCAAGTAATGGTAATACATGCCATTTATTGAGCCTGTGTTGTATGCATGGCAAATGCTAATGAGCATAGCATATTTGTGTCACTTAATCCTTATTATGTCCCTCTAGTGTTGGTACCTTTTATTATTATTTGTATATTAATATTCTCTGATTACCTGCTTTATAGGGTTCTAGTGTGAATTAAATGAGACAGTTCCTAAAGCACTTAGAGTAGCGCTAGGCTCCTAATGCACTCCATACATTCTGTCACTGTGTCGTTTTCTCCATTGGCAGATGAGGACACGGAGATGCTGATGTGCAGCTTACACCACCAGCACGTGGGGGAGGTGAAGTGGGCACCGGCGTGTGCCACTGTGGGCTCCAGGCTCCTTGGGGCCATGCGAGGACCTCTGGAGCCTGGCTCTCAGTGCCTTGTTTCATTCTTATTAGAACACAGGCTGCTAGTCTTTAGACTTTCTTTTTCACTTAGGAATAAATGGCTACTCATTCGTTATTGAGGCCAAGTAACTAAAATTTGATATTCACAAACGGAAAAGGCCCCTTTACTCAATAAAGTGTTTCACTGGGTCTTCTTGAGTCCCCTGTGAACTGTCAAACAGTCCAGCAGCCGGGGACCCCGTTGCCAGGTGTGCTTTTGGGACAAAGTGCATCAGCAGAGCATCACCTGTCGGGCTGTGTCCTGCTCTTGCCCTCCTGTGTCACTTCATGCGTTTTCAGGAGTCCCGCTGTATTGTTGTGCATGCTGCCAAGCTCTCCCGTTCTCCCGTGTCCTTTTTAGATGGACCACAGCCAGGAAAACTGAAAGTCATCTTGTGCCTCCTTTGAAGGCAAAACTGACTTGAATTTATAGTATTGTTTGAAAATCTCACAGTTAGCTTTGAATTATCAATGGGGGTTTTTTAGTTGTTTCATTTTTTAAAATTAAATTTATTGGGGTGACGTTGGTTAGCGAAGTTACGTAGGTTCCAGGTGTACAGTTCTACTTTACTTCGTCTGTGTGTTGCATCATGATCTCACCACCCTGAGTCAGGTTTTTGTTTTTTTCTCCATCACCATGTACGTACTTGCATCCCCTCCTCCACACCCCTTGTAGTTGTTTCATTTTTAATGGTGGTAAAAAGTGCATGAAATTTACCATCTTAATTTCTAAGTGTGACATTCTCAGTGGTGTTTTTTTACTGGTTTGTATTACTGCTTTTTGATTTTTTTGTGCTTGTTGGCCATGTCTCTCCAGCTGGCCTGTACACTGCTTAGGGGCTCAGGTCAGGGAATGACCTTTCACTGCATTTGATCAGCGGATTCGTGATGTACCTGTGATTTCTAAGCACTGTATTTTGCATCGCTGATTTTGTCCAGCACACAGCAACTGTAACACATTTGACCACAGAGTTTAGACAATTTCTTTTAGGGATATTTTTTAGTGGTGGAATTTGAAAACAGCTTGTATATGGAGTCACAGTTAATTGTTATTATTTTAAATACCACGTAAGACAAGCTTTACCATGGGGAATCTTCTCACTTAAGAAAAACCATTGTAGAATAATGGGGATTAAGATTTTCACTTCCTCCTGGCAGGATTGATATGACAGATACGGTGTGTGTGTAAGTATAAACTATAACAGCTGGTTTTATCTATTTTTAATCATTCTATCTCCCTGTTAAAATTCTACTTTCACAGAAAGTTTAATTAAGATGCTCAGGAAATGCCACATTTACCTCCATGCTTATAATACTTTTATTTTGAGAGGCTGAAGACCATGTTTTATGGACTTTTTTCTTTCTTAACAGGACTGTATTTCTTTTCTTTCTTTTTTTTTTTTTTAATTTATTTTATTGTTTTTGACAAAGAGACAGAGACAGAGAGAGACAGAGAGAAGGGGGAGGGCCCAGAGCAGTCTCTATAGTTAGTTGTACATCATCGGTTTTTAACCCATAGTTTCATTCCACAGGTGTGTGGTGGGGAGAGGGCGGTAGGGACCTCGCGGGGCAGGAACTGGGCCATGGGAAGCTAGCCCCAGCAGAACCGAACTGGAGTGGGAAGTACATCCCAGTTCAGCATTTGGGTCTGCATGGGCCGGCATCAGAACTGGGATTTGATCCTTGGACCCAAGGGCTACAATGTGAGTGCTCAACTCGCTGAGCCATCCTGATTTCCCCTAGTACTGTATTTCTAAGGGAAAGAGAAACAGTCTATTCTTCATATGGAGTTTTTACAGCCAGTGGGGTTTAGGATTTGATGTTTGTGGTTTTCATTTATTGATCTGTATTCTTTCAGTCAATCACCCCAGGGCCTGGCCAGAGGAAGATTGGAGTCAACTGGGCAGAGCCTTGCAATTAATGTAGAAATCAAACTGACCCATGTTAAGGGCTTAATCCAGGTTAAGAACTTGACAGACAAGGTCACAAGGAGAGCTATATGAACTTGACAAACTAGGCCTTAGGGAGCGGCCCTGAGTTCATGACCAGAGGCGTGACTTGCCAGAATCGCTGCTTTTGTCAGGTTAACCTGGGAACTGTATATAAGGTTAGAGGGGAAGCCAGCCAGAAGCAGAAACCAGCCAGGAATTCAGAAGTGAATGCTCATATATCAGTGGCAAGGGAGGTTTAGAAATTTATTGTGTTCCTTGAATTATGTTAATAGAGATTGTGCTGGTGAAATAAAAATGAGAAAGTGTAAGCCTAGCTTAAGAGAAAAGCAGGCGCCCTTTTATGACCAGTGATCACCTGAGTAGCATTCGGTTACTTTTAGTGGAGACCATCGAAGAGTGGTTTTAGGCAGCACGTCCGGTAAATCATCAGTTTGTTATAGAACTTACATGTGCAGTTGGGTTTATGAATATTGTTTGAAGAACATGCACATTTTTATCACCAAAAAAAGTCACTAACCAGAGGCATATGGGGTAAAATGGATGCCCGATGTGTATTTTTACATGGAGTTGTATTACACATTTATAGCATTTGGCCTTGCCTGTTCTCTTATCTCTTACAAAAAGCAATAATCGTTTAAGTGGTGTGGATAATGGATCTGTAACATTTATTACTTTAGTGATAGGACGTTCTTTGCTTCTGAATAGCATACTTCTGTCTTTGTTTAAATCACCAACCTGGTCACATACTTGTGGTTTTCTTAAACTCAGTATTCAAAGGGAATTTGGCTTTTTCTTCCTATTTCCTTCACTGTTTGACTGAAGAATTTTTAGGATCCAACAAAGAAACAAACACAGAAGTCAACTATGAGACTGGGAACCAGATAGTGAAGATACTTGTTTTCTCAAGTATAAAATGCTGGTTTTGCGAATCTGTGTGGAGTTCTCACGTGGTTGGCTGATAAAACTATAAATAAACTAAAACTGTAAAGCTTTGTTATCATGGGAAGGAGAACACTTTATCTTTTGTGAGTAAACAAAATTCTGATGCTACGCGGCAACAGTAGGAAGAGGTCGTGGAAACCTGCAGCTTCGTAGTAGGTCAGAGATGGTCAGATTCTGGCCTTTTTGAAGCAACACAGGTAGTAAATCATTTATTCATCTAATAAATATTAATGAATAATCTGTTCTAAGCTAGGCATTGTTTTTCTACAGGCTGGGGGTACGAGCCGTACACAGACACAGACAAGCAGCTCTGCCCTGGTGAGACTTACATTTCAGTGAGGTCAGAAGGAAATATGGGAGCGATCAAATATTTGGTATTTCCAATGATAAAAAGTATTATACTCTAGAGCGGGGGTCTCCAAACTACGGCCCGTGGGCCGGATGCGGCCTTCGAGGCCCTCTCATCCGGCCCATGGAGACCTTTTTATCTGAATAAAATAATATTAAATAAATAATTAAAAACAACATCTATGTTTTGATTCTTTTTTATTTGGACCTCGAGTGTGTAGTCAGCTGCCAAACTGCTGTTTGATAGTTAATGTGGCCCTCGGGCTGAAAAGTTTGGAGACCCCTGCTCTAGAGGAAAATGAAGCAGGGATGGGAGATAGATGTGTGTGTGGTGGGAGTGAGGTGGTGGCATTTTAGAGAACGTGGTAGGCAGAGTTCTCAGATGTCCCTGTACTGGGTAGGGGGACTCACGAGAGTGTGTGAAGGTGATGATATCACTGTTGTGGATGATGCAGTTACATTATATAAGACTCCCTCAGCAAATTTGCCTGCTGACCTTGAAGAGTGAGCTGTGAGAGGCCAGGGGCAGGTTGGTGAGCTAGCTGCCTCTAGGAGATGACAGTGGCCCTGCTCACTGAATTCGGCCTGTGTACGGGCATGAGAACCGGAAGGAGAACCCGAGCTTCTCAAAGGGAGGCTGACACCTTCATCGTAGCCTTGTGAGACCCTGAACAGAGGAGCAGGCTCAGCCATGCCTGGACCTTGATAAAATCTGTGAGATAGTAACAGGGTGCGGTTTTAAGCTAAGGAGTTTGTGGTGATTTGTTAACAGAGCAAAAGAAACCTGATGCAGCTAGGGGTGCCAAGGAAGGCCTTTCTAGAAGGGGTATTAGAGTCAAGCTCACATGGGGGGAAGGGTGAGCTTTTATGAAAAGGGCCCCAGGGACAGGGAGCAGCCCCGAGGCAGAGGGGGCCTGGCGGGGCATGGAAGGGAATGCCGTGCAGTGGAAAGTGAGGTCAGAAAGTTCGCTTGGAAAAAGGATGGAAAGGGCTGTTAGAGTTTTGGCTTTTGCTCTGAAGGCAACAGGAAGTCATTACAGGGTTTTGGACAGAGAAGTCAGGTGGTCTGACATTCATTTTGACCGGGTCTCTGTGGCTGCTGCGTGGAGACCAGCTAAGACCGGTAAGATAGGGGAGGTAATTCAGAGCACAGGTGGTGGGAGGGTGGGCCAGGGCCCAGCTGAGTGGGTGGTGAGGAATGGTCAGGTTCTGGAAATATTTTCAAAGTTGATTGTGTGGGATTTAAAGATTTATTTTTATTGTTTTTGACAGAGAGAGAGAGAGAGATACAGTCAGAGACAGAGAGAAGGG
>PVKE010045127.1:0-12737 GCA_004027555.1 Craseonycteris thonglongyai | reverse complement strand
CCAAAGCAGTCTCCATAGTTGACATTAGTTTTCCATATAGTTTCACTCCACAGGTGGGCACAGGGCTGCGAAGGGCAAGAACTGGGCTGAGAGCCTCCCACATAGGTCCCGGCAAGAACTGAACTGGGGGCACACCCCAGTTCAGCATGTGGGTCCACATGGGCCAGGACCAGGATTCGATCCTTGGTCCTCGGGGCTTCAAAGCAAGCGCTTTACCCACTGAGCCATCCCAGCTTTCCCTTGCCTCCTTTACTCCCTTAATAGTTTCTCCTGGGTGCAAATCCTCAATAAAACACTTTCATCTGAAACTTTGGTTTATATGGGAAAATACCACCTACTACACCTACATTGTGAGATATATTTACTTCAATTTCACAATCTAGATAGTAACCCCAAAATCAAGTGAGTATGCTTATTAAACAATCTTTAAAAACATATGTTTTTTATAATTTTGGAATGTGCAATTGAAAGTAATAATGTTAAATGATTATTCAATTAGAATGATGTTTATGTAAGTTTTTCATGATTTGCCAAGTAATTTTACCTTCCTAGCTTGAAGTTGTGTCCTTTGATAAATGAGTGCATTGGATCAGATATTCTCTAAGGCAGTGGATCTCAAAAGGAGACAATTTTGTCCCCCAGAAGATATTTGGTAAAATCTGGAGACATTTCAGAGGATCACAACTGAGTTGGAGTGCTGCTGATGCTTCTAGTGGGTAGAAGCCAGGGGTGCTGCTAAACAACTTACAATTCCCTGGACAGCCCCCTACAACAAAAAATTATTTGGTCCAAAATATCAATAGTGCTGAGATTGAGAAACCTTGATCTAAGGTCTAATCTGTCTCTAAAATCCAATGAACTATTAATTTTTATCTTAGTCTACAGTATGTTACTTCATCATTTTGATGTGTTTGGTGCATTTTTACTCTATGAGAAATCAGTCAAGTGAGTCAGATGGCTTGGTACTAAGCAGTTAGTTACTGGTCTGTTTATAAGCAATTGGTGTCAGTTAAGGTAGACCTCTTCTGCATGGACACTGTCTTTGTAACCTAACATTCAATGACCCATTTGCTTCTCTAGAAGATACTTTTTAAAAAAATGTGGAATAGAGAATAGGAATTACCTAGTGAAAGCAAATTCAACAGTAATTTCTGTTATGTGAAGTCACTTGGACAAATTAAAATACAGCATGTAGCATGCCATTTTATGACACAATAATGATAGGTAGTTTAATTAAAAAGCTATATGAGCAGAATGCATTTTTGACTTTTTATCTGAATCTCAGTAACCAAGAGAAATTAATTTAAAACTCTTAATTTACTATTCTTAATAGAGCAGATTTCCAATGGCAGTTACCATATTGTAGTTTAAGTAGAACAGTTACTACATTAAAGGTAGCTGTGGTTAAAAATTCATTTGTTATATTTACCAGAAAAGTTCCTATTCCAATTTTTCTCTTAACATATATCATGTTTATTGTGAATTAAATGTGTTTAATGTGCCATTAAAAAAACTCTAAATTAAATGAGGTAATGCTACGTTATCTATTTCTGTATTTTGTCCATTTTAAAGCTTAATTGCTTTATAATGAAGCATAATGTAGAGCCAAATATGGGAGCAAATGAAGAAGAAAGTATTAAAATTCTATAATAGAATTAATTCCACATACTGTATAAAGAAACTTTATGAAACCCTCATATTGTAAGAAATAAGGAACTACGGAAGGACAATCTATGTTGGATTAATGAAAAAGTAGATGAAGTAGACAAAAATGAAATAGTTATAAAAGCTGGATTACAAAGGTAGAGGCTTGGTTTTGTAGGCTGGTTTTACTCTTATTTCCAGGTTCATAAAAGAAATGTAAATAAAATATAATAATCCTAGAAGGCTATAAAATAATTCCACATAAACTGGATTAGGTTAAGAAACTGCTTTGTTCAAATACAACATAGCAATGATATAACAAGCTCTCAAGGGACAAGTGGAAAATCCCTCACTGGTCCCATGTTTGCTACTGGAAAATTTAAGCCTTTGGAAATCAAAACCAGGATATGTCTGGCATGTCTTTCTCCATCTGCTGCTTGATATTTTATGATCATTTATGATCAGCGGGGTTTTATACTGTGAAGATCAACAATTGGAAATGCAGCGATAAGTTTATACAAGACAGAAAGATATAATATAGCAGTACCATGACCTGAATGCTTGTGTTCCCTCAAAATTCATATGTTGAAATCCTAACGTCCAATGTGATGCTATTAGGAAGTGGAGCCTTTGAGAGGTAATTAGGCCATGAAGGTGGAGACTTCGTGAATGGGATTATTGCCTAGTAAAAGAGACCCTGAAGAAGTCCCTGAACCAATCTACCATATGAGGATCTGACCAACAAGCTGGCACCCAAAAGAGGGCCCTCACCTGGTCATGCTGGCACTTTGATCTTCGATTTCCCAGTCTTCACAATTGTGAGCAATACATTTCTGTTGTTTATGAGCTACCTAGTCTGTGGTATTTTGTTATAGCAGCCTGAACAGGCTAAGACAAACAGTATTCAAACCATGTACTTTTTTTCATGTTCCTCATGACCCATGGGACAAAGAGCCTACAAATTTTCATGACTAAATAGCCTACAAATTTTCATGACTAATACCTAGCACATTGATTATGTATCTCAATACCTTTAGTACTCAAGATAACTTTTAAATGAAAATACTTGTGTTTTAAGTAAATGGTTAAGTATCTTTTTTTATTATTGTTTTTGACAGAGAGAGAGAGAGAGAGATACAGAGACAGAGAGAGAACTGAACTGGGGGCACTCCCCAGTTCAGCACATGGTTGCGCACGGGCCGGGGCCAGGATTCGATTCTCAGTCCCCGGAGCTGCAAAGTGAGCTCTTAACCCACTGAGCCATCCCAGCTTCCCCATAAGTATCTTTTTTAATATAAGAAATATGGTAGATCTATTTTTAGAGTGTACATAAAATCTGGAGATGTAGAAAAATACATAGGATATACTTGAGGACATCTTCACTCTATAAAATAATAAAATAATGCTCTCTTTGTTTTCAGACTTTATGGGCATTGATATAAAACAATATCCAAGATGTATTAGTAGTTTGGGGGGAAGCAAATTGCAAAATAATATGTACTACTAAATGATCACATTTACATAACAGTCAAATGCACATTTAGAGCCCATAGAACAGACTTATAATAAAGTTATATCGTGGTAAGGATGAGAGAAGGGCTTGAAGAGAAATCAATAGATAAATTGTATTTTGACTGTATGTTTGAAATTTTTACAGTGTGAAAAAGGTTATAGAGGGGTTGCTGGGATAGCTCAGCAGGTTGAGTGCTTGCCTTGCAACTGCCAGGTCTGATGATCTAATCCCGGCCCCAGCCCGTGCAAACCTGTATGCTGAACTGTGGTGCAACTGGTAACCACCAGATGGCTCAGTGGTGAAGGTTCTTGCATCCCATGCAGGAGGCTCCCAGTTCTGTTCCCGCCTCGCATAGCCCCCACATCCACCTGTGTGGAGTGAAATTGTGTTACAACTAATGATGTACAACTACATAGATTGCTCTGGGCCCTCCCCTCTTCTCTCTTTCTCTATGTTCTCTCAAACAAAAATCTTAAAAAAAAAAAAAAAAAAAAAAGGTTATAGGGCACTACTTAAGTATTTTAACTCTAATCAGTAGCAAATCATTTGCAAACACTTCACATCAAATGCTGATGTTCCAGTCACTGGAGTGGAAGAGTAGGCTGGTTTCATGTGAAGCATCCGGGTAATTGTCAGATATCTAGGTTCTGATCTTCCCTCTGGCACAAACCACCTGGGTGATGCTGAGCTAATCATCATCTCCCTAAACTCCAGGCTCTCCCTCCTTAAAATTACAATTGTAAGGTTTTATCCTGCTTTACTCTTTTAATTATTTGTTGACTGATCAGAAGTCATGCACCAACTTAGTTGTCTTATTCTGCCTCTTAAAACTCTTAACTTCATGGTTGTGTCACAATATCCTTTTAAGAAAGTAAAAATCAGCACTACCAGTAAAGGAGTGTTTCTAATAGGGCATGGACACGGTCATGTAAGCAGTATTTATATACAAGGCCATACCACAGCTGAAAATAGAACTAATGATCCCTCTTTTTTAGTTTTATTTTTGCCTTTTTATCAACAATTTCCCCAGGCTAGCAATATTACCCTACCATATGAACAAAGTTTACTGAGAATTTAATTGCTAAACTGTTCCTTCTTTTTGACAAGATCCAATCCAAGAGAGGATTTAAAACATCAAGCATAAGCCCAGACATATAAAAACCTCTTCTTAAATCAGCATTATTAAAATGCCCCAAGGTTCCCTGTGGGGTATGTTCTAATTTGCTGCAGTTTGCTAAATAAATCTGGCTTTGTCTGACTACAGGTGTGTTCCTGGCTGTCTTTACTGAGCTTTGACATTTTCTTTTGACCATCAAAAATATCATTCATGTAACATTAACTACATCCTTTAATCACAAAGGATACTTTCTTTAATCACAAGAACATTCTTACTTTGAAATGCTATTGAAACAAAACTAACAAACAATAACAGTAGAGATCAATCCCTATTCTTAGATTGTCTTGCTTATAAAGGGTGTCCCAAAATTCACACAAGAAGTAATTTTGATAGAAAACACAGGTTTATAATTAAAAATTGTAAATTTTCATTGCTCAACAATGAAAACACAGTGTTCTTTTGTGTAGTGCTCCATTTTTAATAACCCTGAACTGTCAGCTGTCACACTGTCTTTTTTTCATTGGCAACACTTTACCACACAAATGACGCAAAATTCAAATCTTGCGTGAATTTTGGGACACCCTTTAGTCTCAAATTATCATCCCATTTCTCATACCTATATCACTTTGTTAATTACCTGGGCCTTTGTTTCGCAGATAGCTCTAACATAGCCACAAATTGTAGTCAATTACATTAGGAAATGTTAACTATACCCTAAGAGACTTATATTAGTTATGTATTGCTGTGTAGCAAATTACCCCACTATTGAGTAACTTAAAACAAGAAACATTTATTATCTCACAGGGTCTGCGGGTCAGAATTTTGAAAGTGGCTTAGCTGGGTAGTGCTCACTGGTTTAGTTTTCTTATGAGACCTTGAATCTTTTCTGCAACCTCATGGAGACCTAAATGAATGGTTCAATATAAATTAATTTCTTAGAAACGTATTTCCCTAGTTATAAGTGTGCCATTGAATCACTGTAATCCAATCACGGGCATTTTAGTATGTATGTTTCCTAAATACAGTGTCATATGAAGGCCTGATAATAGCCCTGTGATCTATTTTTCAGATGAAGACCCTGAGGTTTGGAGAATTTAAATGTCTTGTTTTGTATCATATACCTATGGGAATGTAGAATCAGGATACGAAAACAAATTTATTTAAGACCTCAAACAGTGCCTTCTATGTAAGATCAGAACTTCCACAGAAAATAAAATAATGTAAAAAAAATAAAGGAGAGAAAGAAATAGAAATGCTCATTAATTGGGCCCCTATTAGATAAAGTGACTGTTTGCATATGCTATCTCACTTAATCAAGGCCATTCTCTTGTTTAATCAAGTCTGTTTATAACTGTTACTCCAGAAAACTCTCCCCATTGGAGAATATATATATATATATATATATATATATATATATATATATATATATATATATATATATATATATATCCGAAAGACTTTCCATAAGCAGTAAGCTCATGTCACCAGGAATGCCAAAATTCTCTCATGCATGTGTGAGTATTGAGATCCAAAGGGGAAGTCATGATATTTTGTCTCATTATCTTTTGCCTCACGTTTCTATGCTCTTTTTCACCAGAATAATTATCTATCTCATTTCCTTTTCTTCTGTGGAACATAGAAATATCAAATATATGTTACGTATACCTTTGCTAAAATGACTACAGTGAAAAGATTCAGTCAAATTTTTTATTTCTTCTCTCCTTTGGCATTTTGAGACATTTATTTCTCACTGTGGCTAATGAGAAGAGAGCAAGAAGGAGAGGACTCAGAGAAAGGGCATCAAGTAGGACCTAAGACTTTAAATATTTAACAAGAACAAGAAGATTTAACTGCATTTAATTTCAGATAGCACTTTCAACATTGAAAGGTATCAATATCAGAGAAGGAAGAACACAGGAAATGTGTCCTATGTAAAAACTATACTAAGCAGGGTTATTTGGGTGACTCTCATATGCAATTTTAAATATGTGACAAATGAAACAGCACATTTTTCCTTTGATCATAACATTAAACATTAAGCTGACATGTAGTGGAAATAATTCAAGATTTGGAGTCAGAAATAAATGATTTCATGTTCTAGTTTTACCACTACTAGTAATGTAACCTCGGACAACCTGTCAGTGACTCCGTTTGTTTATCTGTAAAATGGGAGTAATAATGGTGATTTTTTTAATTTCCTGGTTTCAGTAAAGGTTAGATTTAGAACTAATGTAGATAATTTGCCTAATACAGAGTAGAAGCTCAGGAAATGAGCTTTAATTAGTGTTAGTTCATATTTATTTATTTGCTTGTGGAAAAATAAAAGGTTCTATTTAAGGAGAGCTATAAAGTGACATGTTCCCGCACCCTTTCTAGCTACTCAGTTCTTTGATCTACAATACTTGGACCTTTACCTTTTCTTAGATCAGTTTATCTATACCCAAGAAGTGCTGAAGCCTGATGCAGCTTTGGGAAGTATGTCTCCTTTCTTCAGTACCAATAAATAATATTCTTTGTGAGAAGTTTCCAGATGTCAAATAGGCTTATCTCACTTATATTTCTGGTTAGTAGACTATCAATTTTAGATTATTATTTTTTCAAACATAAGCAAGTCTTCCCAAAGGAGTTCCCAATTAAAAATATTTTTTTATTTTTATTTATTTATTTATTTTGACAGAGGAGAGAGAGAGAGAGATATAGAGACAGAGAGAGAACTGAACTAGGGGAGCTCCCAGTTCAGCATATGGTTCCGCACGGGCCGGGATTCGATCCTCGGTCCCCGGCGCTGCAAAGTGAGTGCCTAACCCACTGAGCCATCCCGGCTTCCCCTTCCAATTAAAAATATTAAGGCATTCACTTTAGCAAGCTTGATAAAATGGATATATGCATGTATGTATGTACTTCCAATTCTTGCTGAATATAAAATTGATAGACACAAAAATCATTTTAAACATTGCAGATATAATCTTTTGTTTGGTCAAAGCCAGAAAAACACCCCATAAGAATATGTAACTATTTATTAATCAGTTTTAGAAGTTTTTTTCTATAAACAGCTGCCAAAAATAAATGATATGTTGCTAGACCTTTATAGACTAATATTTATATTACTTGCATGTGCTTAATCATGAACTGTGAGGAAATGGAAAGATAAACTACCCATTGCCCAAAAACCTTATAAAAGACTGATTATTGCAAGTGAATAGAGACTAGTTTATTTTAACAGTAGGAAACTATAAAATCTGGCCTGCTTGAAGATACAAAATTTGAGAAACTGTAAAAGTATTTGTCCTCTCCCAGTTGTCAGTGGGAATTCACTAACCTATGGAAACTCAGCTCAGTTCCACACAGGCTTATATTTAAATTATTTGCTTATTCGGTTTAGAAAGACCCTTTTTACAAGGAGCGCTTTTTGGCTTTTCCCCAAATTCTACCTCTGTGAATTTCCCCTGAAGTTTTGGAGCTTGAAAGGTTCATGACAGTCAGCTTACGTGTCTTAATTCCTACAAACCAGTGTTCAGAGTACATTTCAGCAGGAGTTAGTTCACTCTGAAACATTCACACCTCCTAAACCTTCATTATCCAAGATCCAAACTAGCCTGAACGCTATCACACTCCTGACAGTCCTGCTCAATGCAGCTGTGAATGTTTTCTCTTCAGACCTTCCTGCATTCTCTGTGGCAATAATGCATCCCTTTGTTTACTTGTGTTGACAGCACAACTCAGGCTAATCACTCGAAATCCAAAATTTAGATCTCAGTCTGAGTCTTGTACCTGAGAACAGGAGGCATTGGAATTATTTTACCTCTAATAGATCAGTTAGGAAGAATGAAATGAAAGACGGGAAATACAGATGACACTAAAATAAAATATTAATAGAAATTGATAAGCTGGATTTCATTAAAATGACAAACTTCCACTCCACAAAAGACAATATCAAGATAATTAAAAGGGAAACCACCGAATGGGAGAAAATATTTGCAAACCATACATCTGATTAAAGACTGTTATCCAAAATTACAAAGAACTCTTAGAATTCATTAATAAGAAAACAACTAATCCAGTTAAAAAAATGGGCCAGAGACCTTAATAAACACCTCACCAAAGAAGATGTACAGGTGGCAGATAAGCGTATGAAAAGATGCTCCATATCATATGCTGTCAGAGAAGTACAAATTAAAACAAGAGTGAGATAACCACTACAAATACCTAGTAGAGTGGCCAAAAGGCAGAACACTGACAATGGCAAATGCTGGTGAAATGTTCTGCACTACTTTGCATTCTCTAGATCTTACTGTAAGCATAAAACTGCTCTGAAAAATAGTCTTCAAAAAAGTAATACAAAAAAATTGAACTTCTTGCTAGTCTTGGCTGTTTGCTACATTTGTTGAAATGGAAATTTCAGAAGGTCTTACTCATAAATCCACATCCTAACATTATGTTGTCATACAGAGGAACTGGAGTGAATTGAAATTCTTCTTGTTCCAAAATGAATTCCTTCTCTGGAAAGGAAAAACTGACCAAGTTTATGGAAATCTAAGTGCAAATATAACTTCTATTTTGATACCAAAGCTGGCCAGGTATTTAGACTGAGCCTCTTGCCAAAAACAACCAAAACTGCCAAGTGAAATATAAAAAGTAAGCTTCTTAAAAACATTGCCAAGCTTACAAAACAGGAAAGGATGATCAGGCCTAATTTAAATGAAGGCTGGAAACAGATAATTAATCTTAGCATGGAAGCCAATTTTGCCCTCAGGGCATTTATTGAATTTCATTTTAAGTTTTCAAAATATTGGTTTAGTATACAGAGGGTAAAGTGCAGGCCTTCCAGAGGCTGGAGACTAATAGGAATCTTCCCCTTATATAAATCTGGTACTGCAGGACTTCCCTATCAGGGTAAGCGAAAATGGGTGAAAGCTGCCCACACTGTACAGTCCTTAGCAACTGCAAGGAGGCTGCTGCCTGGATGATGAGCAAAGGATGGCTTCATATGAAGTGTTCTCAGTTGTTCAGGAACAAATGATTCTAATCTCACATGCATTTTCCCCTGACGTTAAAAAAAAACAACACTTCCCAGCTCAGTTTCATGCTACCAGACCCCTGATACTGTCACTGGTGGAGAAGAAAAGTACACTTGGATCAAGTTAATTTACCATTAGAAAGCCAGCTAACATAAATTATTATGTTAATGTAAGATGGAAAATTCAAATATAATCATGTCAATGAATGAGAGAAAGCATTTGATAAATTGTAATATACATGCAGGATAAAAAAAGGAAAAATGATGTACACTTAAAATTTTGTTGGGGAAGCCTGGATGGCTCAGCAGGCTAAGTGCTCACTTTGCAGCCCAGGGGCCGGGGATTAAATCCTGGATCCAGCCCGTGCAGGCCCCTGTGCTGAACTGGGGTGTGCTTCCCATACAGGAGGCCCCCAGTTTGGTTCTCATCCCCCAGCTTGGCCCCTGGATCAAGAGGACATGCCTCCCATGTGGGAGGCCCCCAGCCCAGTTACCACCCTGCACAGCCCTCACCCACCTGTGAGGAATGAAACCATATCACAACTGATGATGTACAACTACGGACTGCTCTGGACCCTCCCCCTTCTCTCTGTCTCTCTCTCTCTGTCAAAAACAATAAAATAAATCTTTACCAAACTTTGTTAATGGTAGATTTCATGTTAACTGTTTTTTCTCTAATAAAATTTTCAAAAAGGAAAAATATCCTGTTAGCAACCTATGAGTAGAAAGAAAATTTTTTATTCTGCTAAAGAGTGACACTGAAAGATTTCCATTAGCGATGAGGATGCTGTTACACAACTATTCAACATTGTATGAGCCTTAAGATAAGAAATGTAATGAAATGAATAAATGGGGAGATACACATTTTCATGAATTGAAAAACTCAATATTGTCAACATATAAAATGTACCCAAGTTGTTTTATAGAGTCAGTGGAATCACAGTCAAAACCCAAAAGCTATTTTTGTGAAATATGAAAAGCTGATTCTAAAATTTATATGGAGACTTGGGGAAGCCGGGATGGCTCAGTGGGTTAAGCGTTCACTTTGCAGCGCTGGGGACCGGGGATCGAATCCTGGCCCCGGCCCATGCGGAACCATATACTGAACTGGGAGCTCCCCCAGTTCAGTTCTCTCTCTGTCTCTGTCTCTGTATCACTCTCTCTCTCTCTCTCTGTCAAAAAAAAAAATAAATAAAACAAATAAATAAATAAATAAATAAATGAAATTGTTAAAATTTATATGGAGAAAAGTGGTAAAGAGAGTCAAGACTCTCATAGATGAGAATAAGATGCAGAAATTGCCTGACTAATGTTGAGGCTTATTATAAAGCTATGATAATCAAGAATATGTAGGATTGTGCTTGGACAGGCAATAGACCAAATAGAATAGAATAACACAGAAACAGACCAACTCATATATAGACAATATATGAAAAAAAGGTGGGGGGCAAGGAGTATTTACTGATTATTAGAATAATGGACTCCTCAAAGATGTTGCTGGCATAATTTGGAATTCATGGATAAAAAATAAAAATTGGACATAAGACAGGGATATCTTTCCTCACTATTCAAATTTAACATTGTTTCATAAATCCTAGCTAGCTCAACAAGGCAAGAAAGAGAAAAGTATATAGTTGGGAAAGAAAGAAGTAAAATATCTCTATTTGCAGATGACATGATTATCTATACAGAAAACATGTACATTTTTAAAAGAAAAAGAAAAACAACCAGAACTATGAACAAATTATCAAGGTCTCAGAAACAAGTTTAATGTACAATAGTCAATTGCTTTCTTATATACTAGCAATGAACAATTTGAATTTTAACTTAGGAAATCTTTGCTTTTTATAACAGCATCCAAAATAAAGTGAGTGGGGTAAATCTAACAAAATATATGCAGGACCTATATGTGAAAACAACAGAACACTAATGAAAGAAACCAAAGAAGACACAAATAATTAAGACAGACAATCTGTGTTTATGGATTGGAAGACTCAGTATAATTAAAATAGCAATTCTTAACAATGTGATGTAAAGATGTAATGTAATCCCAATAAACGTATCACCAAGTTTCTTTTATAAAATCATATCTACAAAGTGATTCTGAAATTTATATGAGAAAGCAAAATTACTGGAATACGAAAACAATTCTGAAAAGGAAGAACAAACCTGGAGGACTCACATTACCCAATTTTACAATCTACTATAAAGCTACAGTAATCAAGACAGCATGTTATTGGAAAAACATAAACACAAAGATCATTTCCAGGTACCAAAACATATATCACTTTTTGATTTCTGCACAGCAAGTGAATGCAATTTGGGGAGCTTGAAACAACTTCCATTTATTAGCTCACTGTCTGTAAGTCGGAAGTCCAGGTACACCATGGTTGGTTTCTCTACTCAGGGTCACACAAAGCTAAAATCAAGGGGCCAGGCTGTGTTCTTTTTTAAAAATATATATTTTTCATTAGTTTCATGTGTACAAGAGAAAAAACTGCTTAAACATTTACAGTCCTTATATAGTGATAACTCCAACAGGTCTATTTCCCATTTGATACCTTACATAGCTATTAAAATACCACTGACTATAGTCCCTGTTCTGTGTTCTACATCCCATGACTATATGTAACGGGTGTCCCAAAATTCACGCAAGATTTGAATTTTACGTCATTTGTTCCATAAAGTGTTGCCAATAAAAACAGAAGACAGCGTGATAGCAGACAGTTCATGGTTATAGGAAATGGCATGCTACATGAAAGAACAATGTGTTTTCATGTTGAGCAATATTTTTTAAATAATGAAAGTTTGGCAGCTACAGTTCGCAATTTTTGTACAAAATATGGCCACAATAGTAATTTAACTTCATCAACTGTGAAGAGATTAATTAAAAAAATTAGGAAGACTGGATCAATTAGTGATCTTAAACACTCACGTCATCCTTCAACAAGTCGTTCAACAAAAAACATCGAAGCAGTTCGTGAGAGTGTTGCTGAGAGTCCAGGGACATCAATTTGGCACTGTGGTCAAGAATTGGACATTTCGAGAAGCTCTCTACAGCGTATTCTCACGACAGATTTGTATCTTCATGCTTACAAAGCTGTTGAGGCCATTTACCCATTATGCTGTTCCATACATAACCCTATACTGTATACTTTGAGAATTTACAATTTTTAATTTTAAACCTTTGTTTTCTATCAAAATTACTACTTGCGTGAATTTGGGGACATCCATTATTTTTAAATTTTTTTTTTTTTAAATTTTTTTTTTTTTTTATCTTTTCACATTTATAGAGAGAAATTATCTTTTTGTCTTCAGTGCATAGTTATTTCTATTTTACTTTTTGACAGATAGAGAGAGAGACAGAGACAGAGACAGTTAGAGAACCAAACTGTGGGAACTCCGCAGTTCAGCACGTGGGTCCTGCCTGGGCCGGAGCCGGGATT